>OAMR01000279.1:1162510-1184915 GCA_900205405.1 Echinochloa crus-galli
GCCCTCCTCAAGCAGAGGGGGATGCCGGTTGTCTTCATCGCCCGATCTACTCATTGGATGAATATCTTTCGAAACCCTTTGGTAGAACATCTTCTGGCATGTCTAGGAACCTATCCCTAAGAGATGAATCAATTTGGTTGGCTACATTTTGTGCAACAAGGATTTGCACCCTCACTGCACAAAGCGGTCTGACCGGTTTGGCAAACCGGTCTGACCGGTTTGGGCAGTGAAGGCCCAAGTCCCTGTTTTGCACCGTGTTGGCTAATTTATGGACTAGGGATATCATCTTTATCGTTTTCATATCAATATCTTGATCAAATTCTGTCTAGGTTGGTCGTCAACTGGTATTTGAGTCAAATTACAATTCGAGAGAGATCTTGGCAGCAGCCATCAGTTTCAGATGTGTATAAGAGACAGGTCCAGGTACCAAGCAAAGAGAGGACAAGTTAGGTCTTGTAGCCGAGGAACTTTGTTAGGGTGAAGACTAGCATCATGGTTTAATCTCTATGCACTAATCAAGCCTTACGAGTGAAGCTATGCAATGCGTCTAATTCTTTATTGATTATATATTGGAATGGCTTATGAATTGGTCCATACACTTGGAAATTCTAAGCCTAGCTCAAGATTGGATTTGCTCAAGCAAGAAAAGAATGTTGAAGCCCTCAAAGTGAGAATGATCATGTATGGCATCATCGAAGACTTAGAAGCTCAAGAGGAAGATTTATTTGCTATTTAATTTCTTGAGTATAGGAATCTCATTGGATGAATATCTTGCGAAACCCTTTGGTAGAACATCTTCTGGCATGTCTAGGAACCTATCCCTAAGAGATGGATTGATTTGGATGGCTACATTTTGCGGACCGACGATTTGTGCTTTCACTGCACGAACCGGTCTGACCGGTTTGGCAAACCGGTCTGACCGGTTTGGCTCTGAGCTGATCCAAAATTTGTTGGATATGCTCTAAGGATTGAATCTTCTGATCAATCACTTCCTGGGTACTTATGCAATGTTTTTCATCTCTTGTGATCCCAGGAAAGACAGTAGAAGATGCCACGGGGCTCTCATGCCGATCGGATCAAAAATGGGCGTCATGACCCTTCTATTGGCAGCAGCTCGCAAGCGGCCAGCGGAAGAAATTTGAGGCCTAGGAGGCCAAAGAGGGCAGCTGAGCAGGAGATAGAAGAAGTGGATGAAGTGGGCAACACCACTTCAAGTGATGATGTAGAGGATGAGCAGTATAGGGTGGAGCCACACGTGGATGTTGATGATGATGAGGAAGAAATGGCAGCGGGAAATGATGAAGAAGAAGAAGGAGAAGATGATGATTCACCTGAGGCAGATGCCCCTCTCCCCTACATTCTTGAGTATTGTTCCACATATGCCATATGGTGCTCCTAACCGCTCTCTAGTGGAGCAATATTGTGTCAAAATTGTAGGAAATCATTCCCCGGTGTCTTGGAACTCAAATATGACCATATAGCGGTACTCCACCGGAAATTTCCGCCAAAGTACCGGAGATTTCCGTCGCATTTGCCGTAAATTGGGCTAAAGACCGGAAATTTCCGATGGGAGACAACTTCTGGCAAAACCGGTCTGACCGGTTTGCCAAACTGGTCTGACCGGTTTGGCCCAGACACATGCAACTTCAGCACAATCAAAAGAAATGGAGACGCAAGTAATTTATTTCATAAACTTCTCACTTTTGGCATATGCGCATCACATTTACACTACATGATAACCAAGTACATGTCTCATCTCAAGTTATCATGTTAGGTATTATACAACATATGCCATGAGATGCGTTTAATGGCTCTCTAGTAGAGCAAGATTGTCAATTTCAGGAAAGACAATGCAAGTTCCGACACTAGGGCCGGAAGATCCGACCATATGTTCCGGGCGGCTCTGTTTTGAGTTTTTCCAAGCCGGATGATCCGAGCTGGCCGGAAGATCCGACACATGGTCGGAAGATCCGGGGGGACTGGATTTTCTGGTGAAACCGGTCTGACCGGTTTGGCCCAGAAACCTGACAATTGGCTATTTGTGTGAGAAATGAAGATTAAAGTGATTTATCTCATAAATTTCTCACTCTTGGCATATGTAAATCAACTTATATCTATGGTAGTAAGTTTTCGTGGCACATTTCAATATGAGCAATTTATTTTGTGCCGTTGACCAAATGTTGACTTAATCCTCCCAAGTCCTTAACAAGACAATGTGTATGTCTCATGCGGTCCTAGCATGATGCACATATTGAGGGGGAGATTACTTCAACATTTGTGTCCTTGAGACTAACATTTCTCTTAGTGAATTTGTAGTCTCGAGAGAATATTTCTCTCAATTGGAGTTGCCAACTCAATCTATGATCCAAAGCGGTAAAGTTATATCATCTCATACCTTGGATCCTGTGTTTAATGTATGTTTTGGCAACTCACCACAATATAGTCTAAATTCCTTATTTGATCTTCGTAATTCAACTCTTATGCATGTGAGCCTCTCATACACATCTCATCACACGTGCACTAGAGAAAAGGAATTTGGTCTATATTGTGAGGTTTTATAATTAATGACCTATTTGCCATCCACATACAAAGGTCATTGGTTATGAAACTAGTTGTTGTGCAATTTAATATATTGTATCTCTTTTGTCCAAGAATCGGCATATATCATGAAAAAGGGGATATAAATGAAATTTAATTATATTGCACAACATTCTTGACTAGAGGCAAAGGTATGTTTTCTTTGACTAAGTATTTACCTTGTGCATCTAGGCCCTATTATGCTAGTGTGTGCATGTGCATGCATTTATATTGTGTGTCATTCTTGAAACCGGTCTGACCGGTTTGCCAAACCGGTCTGACCGGTTTGCCAAACCGGTCTGACCGGTTTGCCAAACCGGTCTGACCGGTTTGCCAAACCGGTCTGACCGGTTTGCCAAACCGGTCTGACCGGTTTGCCAAACCGGTCTGACCGGTTTGCCAAACCGGTCTGACCGGTTTGCCAAACCGGTCTGACCGGTTTGCCAAACCGGTCTGACCGGTTTGCCAAACCGGTCTGAGTCTGGGGCAAAACCGGTCTGACCGGTTTGCCAAACCGGTCTGACCGGTTTGGCCTGAGACAGCACATGTGCTTCCCTTTCTATTCTTGTATGGAATATATGTCATATGCATCACATGTTGTTATTTTTTTTTACACACACCTGTTGCACATATTGGATGCTGAGATATAGGGGGAGCTCTCATTTTTATTGATTTTTTGTGCTTTTGTCATTTGAGGTCAAATTTTTGAAATTCTATTCAAAGCACAAATTAAGGGGGAGCTCACCATATATCTCAATCATCTAGAGCTTATATTTCATATCTATTTGTAAGCTTTAATCATATTGTCATCAATCACCAAAAAGGGGGAGATTGAAAGTGCATCTAGGCACTTAAGTGTTTTGGTGATTTTGGATGACAACATAATTTGTAATTTAACTTGTTTGTTTAAGTAAATGAGCAGGGTTTTATTCTTATGTACATTTATGAGACATATTTATTGAAGAATGAGCAGGCCTCAAATTTCTATCTCACAAGGGATTGAGCTAGATGGCAGTGTCCAGGTACCAAGCAAAGAGAAGGGCAAGTTGGTCTTGTAGCCGAGGGACTTTGCTAGGGTGAAGACTAGCATCATGGTTTAATCTCTATGCACTAATCAAGCCTTACGAGTGAAGCTATGCAATGCGTCTAATTCTTTATTGATCATATATTGGAAGGGCTTAAGAATTGATCCATACACATGGAAATTCTAAGCCTAGCTCAAGATTGGATTTGCTCAAGCAAGAAAAGAATGTTGAAGCCCTCAAAGTGAGAATAATCATTGTATGGCATCAATGAAGAAGTTGAAGCTCAAGTGGAAGATTTCGTTTATTGTTTTTAATCTTGAGTATAGGAATGCCGTACTATCAAGAGGGATGCAACATTAGTGGGATTACATGGTAAAGCAAGACAATCCAGTGTTCAATGAGATTATCAGAGTTTGTGGTGAAAAACGAATCAAACATCTCATGGGCTTCAAGCATAATTGGAACAAGGAGGTCATTGCTCAGTTTTATGCCACAGTGTACTTTGGATACTATGAGGAGGATGGCAGGCGGGAGAGGGCTATGCATTGGATGACAGAGGGACAGCTCTTCCACATCACTTTTTCTGACTTTGCCTCTATTCTTAGAGTTGGACATGAGAGCGCTGACACCGTGAGGATACATGACCGGGGTGTCATGGAACCATCAGAGTTGAGATTCATGTATCCCAGAAATCAGAATGGCAGTTGGGGCAAAGTGAGTGGTCTTCAGAAGATTTGTGCCTACAGCCCTTACATCATGCTTATCATTGAGAGGGTCACAAACCTGAAGATTCAGAAGGACACCCAGCACAAGCCACTACGTCCTCCTGTTCCTCACAAGTTCCGGATGCCTTCTCCACCACAGGATGAGCCTCCTCAGCAGCCACATATTCAGCAGCCGCAGCCTACACAGCAGAGAGATACCACTCAGCAGCAGCAGCACGGTCAGCTGCAGCCGGGGCAAACCGGTCTGACCGGTTCCCCAAACCGGTCTGACCGGTTTGGGCCTGGCAGCAGCTCATATCCTGAGCAAAGGACTTCTCCTATTCGGAAGTTCATCTCCATGTTCACCGGTATTTGCAAAGGCCAGAGGGATGTTGAAGTGAACATTAGGCAGCAGAGGATTGAGAGCAAGAAGACCAGGGATGCGGTGAAGAGATTACATGCCAAGATGAGCCCGGATGATCCTCCATCTCCCATCTCTCCTCCACTTGAGCTACCTGAGATACCCCCGCTTAGAGACATCATGACAAATCACATGAATGTGGGATACTTTGAGGAGTATGGTGACATTTTTGGATATGGACACGTTGGATCGAGCTCACAGCCTCCGCCACCCCCTCCACAGTCAGTTGGTGCTACAGGAACTATGCCATACATGCCTACTTCAGAGGGTGACTTGTTTGGCTCCTCGTTTGGATTTGCACCCCCAGGACCGACCTATGGAGCTGCTACACTTCTGTCCACGTCATATGATTATGGTACATCATCTTCCATGGCGGGAGGTAGGTGTCCTGGTGCCTGAATCCTGTGGCGGTCGTACGCCATGGTTCGATGGGGTGGAGGGCACTCTTGGCGACAACAATGACCACTCTGCAGCGCTGGGTCCCATGGTGCTCATACTCCCGGCTGTAGTACCTCGGGCGTTCAGGCACGCCAAGGCGCTCCAGCGCGGGGATCAACAGGCTAGCAAAGCCCGGAGTGATTGGGCAAACTCCCTGGGTCCACCCTTCTTCAGCCATCTGAAACCAGGGGAAAACAAAAACTGAACAGATGTAGGATAAAAGGTGATCTTTATTGCATGACAAGGATGGTACAAGATCAATTACCGGGACTTCTTCTATTGTTGTTGCTTCCATACTAAAGATCATAGGATCTGGTCCCATCACTTGTTTGCTTTTATGTCATTTGTACCAACAATGAGCTCTCATTCTTCAACAAGTATGTTTCATGATTATCCATAAGAATAAGACCCTGCTCATATACTTAAACAAACAAGTTAAATTACAAATCATGTTGTCATCCAAAATCACCAAAACAATTAAGTGCCTAGATGCACTTTCAATCTCCCCCTTTTTGGTGATTGATGACAACATGATTAAAGCTTACAAATAGATATGAAATATAAGCTCTAGATGATTGAGATATATGGTGAGCTCTCATTTTTATTGATTTTTTGTGCTTTTGGCATTTGAGGTCAAATTTTTGAAATTTTATTCAAAGCACATATTGAGGGGGAGCTCACCATATATCTCAATCATCTAGAGCTTATATTTCATATCTATTTGTAAGCTTTAATCATGTTGTCATCAATCACCAAAAAGGGGGAGGTTGAAAGTGCATCTAGGCACTTAATTGTTTTGGTGATTTTGGATGACAACATATTTTGTAATTTAACTTGTTTGTTTAAGTATATGAGCAGAGTTTTATTCTTATGTACATTTATGAGACATATTTATTGAAGAATGAGCAGGCCTCAAATTTCTATCTCACAAGGGATTGAGCTAGATGGCAGTGTCCAGGTACCAAGCAAAGAGAAGGGCAAGTTGGTCTTGTAGCCGAGGGACTTTGCTAGGGTGAAGACTAGCATCATGGTTTAATCTCTATGCACTAATCAAGCCTTACGAGTGAAGCTATGCAATGCGTCTAATTCTTTATTGATCATATACTGGAAGGGCTTAAGAATTGGTCCATACACGTGGAAATTCTAAGCCTAGCTCAAGATTGGATTTGCTCAAGCAAGAAAAGAATGTTGAAGCCCTCAAAGTGAGAATAATCATGTATGGCATCATCGAAGACTTAGAAGCTCAAGAGGAAGATTTATTTGCTATTTAATTTCTTGAGTATAGGAATGCCGTACTATCAAGAGGGATGCAACATTAGTTGATTGACAACACCAAAAAGTGCTCAATAGATCAACCCTTGTGAGATAGCCCTGAGAGTGTAGTGTTTGGGACTGTGTGCTGTCAGGACCCAAACCGGTCTGACCGGTTTGGGAAACCGGTCTGACCGGTTTCCAACGGCTATAACGGCTAGTTTGGGAGTTTGGGGTATTTATACCCCTTGGCCCTCTCCTTTGAGGGCTGCTGGTTCCCTTGCCTTCCTTGCACGCCTAGAGCCTTCCCAAGCACCAGCAAGCTCTCCCCAAACCTCTCTTTGTGAGAGTTGATTGATTCTATCAATATCTTTGGATTTGGGTTGAGAGAGATCTTGTGAGTGAGCTAGAGAAAGCTTGCTAGAGCTAATTGCAACAGCAAAGAGTGAATCCATAGCTTGAGCACTTGCGGTGAAGTCTAGCAACCATTGAAGCATTTGTTACTCTTGGAGGTGAAGCCTCCTAGACGGCTAGGCGTCGCCGGTGAGCTACCGTGTTTGTGGTAAGCCGCGGATCGTTTGTATAGGCCGGCCTTGCCTCCTTCGTGGAAAAGGGCCACAAGCTAGTGGAACCGAGGAAAGTGGCTTGGAGTGGATAAGCCCGCCTTTCGTAGGCCCTCAACGGAGAGTAGGATTCACCTTGTCTTTGTGACGGCCTTTGTGGCATTGGTGAATCCGAACTTCGGGAAACAAATCATCGTGTCTCTCTATTGGTTTGCCTCACAAGTTCAATTCTAGCATTTATATTTGCTTCCGCTTCGATCTACTTGGTTGTGCTCTACTTGTGTGCAGGGACTTTGTGAACCTGCTAGAAATCACCTACAGGAGCTGCAAAACATGACCTGTCTCTTATACACATCTAGATGTGTATAAGAGACAGCACCTATTCACCCCCCCCCCCTCTAGGTAACGGTCCTTTCAGGATGCACACTGTGTTGTTTTTGTAGTAAACAGGAAACGATACAACATCTCTTCTTTGAATGTCCAATGGCTAAAATGATGTGGATGGCAATCAGTGTGGCTTTCGGCTTCAGAACACCCACAAGTTTTTCTGACTTTTTGGTCCATGGCTTAGAAATTTTGTGATTAAGCAAAGGAATCAAATACTGATTGGGGTGGCTGCATTTTGTTGGGCCCTATGGCTATGTAGGAATGAGATTATGTTTCAAAGATCAAATTCTATTTCAATTTTGCAGGCGATGTTTAAGGGAACATACTGGATTAGGAGCTGGCCTATCCTATCCAAGGAAGAGGAGAGAGATATTTTGAAGAAAGGCTGTTGTGTCCTAGAAATACTGATGTTGGAGTTCTTCAACAAAAGTGGACGGAATATTCGAAAACGAATCGTGAACTAGTTGGTTGGTTTGTTTTTGTCTCGGTGGAGTGTCTTGTTTCAGGTCTGTGTGTCGGGTTCCGGGTCTGTGACCTGCGGTTTCGGTTTAGCCTTGTTGGTGGACTGTGCCCTTTGTCTGAGTCTCGCTGTTCTGCGCTTTGTTCTGTCTTTGGAGTTTGGTTGGGTCTGGGTGCAGTATTGCTGCTGCTGATGTAAACAATGGCTGTAAGTATTCCTCAGAATGCTGAGGCTGGAACCTGTCTGTTCCTTAATCTAAAAAAAACTTGGATAAACCCATTCCCTCCCAATCCACAGATTGGTGTGGAAAATAAACTAAATTTCCACCTCAAACCCTCCCAATACATATGGATTGAAGGAGATTAGTATTTACCCAAACAAGACCTAATGACTAACGAGGATGGAAAATGTATGGAGAAATTATACCTTAAATCTATCATAACTAGACAAAATATATTAGTTTAAATGGGTACATATACATATATATATATATGAGAGTGAGAAAATATAATTAATTTTATTAGCTGTAAGGTACAGAAAGTGATCCACATACTTGTAATGTTTATGCATCTTCAAAATATTTGTCTCCTAAAACTGCTAGCCCGTGTTCATAATATAGTTTAGTACTTTAGTGATGATTGATGGATGAGTGGAATGCTCCTAATAATAGTACTCGCACCCACCATACTGGCTGACTCCACTGAGAACATTCATTCCTCCTTCCATTTGCTCCCTTGTATTTAACCACCACCACCATCACAAACACTCACCCACCCCCTAAAACAAAGAAAAAGAAACAAATATGTTTTTCCTTTTGGGCGTCAATACTTCAACTTTAGTTGACTAACAAGTCAAAAGTGAGCATATTCCCTAGCTCTGCTTTAATAACTGACCAACAACGTCCGATTCCTCGTCTAACTATCCAGTAATCCATCCGCGTACTGTCTGTTTGGTGGCCGATAATGATGGATGACTGACACGACCGGCCGCCATGCCCTCGTTGCTTCTCGTTGTCATTTTATAACACTACTAGCATAAAACACTTGGGCAGTGATCTTTTTGATGCGAGGTTCCACCCCATTTCCATTCCAACAAACGGAAAAGCTAGCCTTGGCCAGTGATAGTGATAGTTTCATTATTTTTTCTTCTAGACGAAATTAAATATATATGATGTGGGTCATTACGTAGGGAAAAAACCGAAACAATCCGATTGAAAACACGACAATAATAACAACCAGGAAATGACCACGTTGCTAGGCAAAACGCGGAACTGCTGCACAGCACAAAGCTCCACAAGAACCGGGTGAACAAACGAGTCATATATAAAGAGAAGTTTAAGGCATGCATCTACCTTGTTTAAGTAATACCGTCCATCAATCATCCTTTTTTTCAATTATGTTTATGCTAAATTCTTGTGTAGAGCGATTCACATATTATTTAGAATTACACCACCTGACACAGCTTGAGTAATCTTTTTAGGTAAGTTGGCAAAATAGGGAGGACATAAACCAATTATGCACTTATTGATAGGAGCAGCAGCACTTTGTTAAGCAATTTAGATTACTAGAAATGAAGTGTTCTCCTAGGGACATCCTTGGCCGGCAAGGCAACCTTAGGTTTTAAGATAGATTCCGTGTATACAAGACTGTACCTGGCTATGATTTGTTCACAACCAGTTAGAATCACATCCTCATCCTCTTGAATCTACTTTCTAATAACAATGGAGCAGCGTCGTTTTCCCGCGTTAGCCAACCTACCCCCACCTCCTACCACTCCACCTACGCGTAGGAATGGTGACGACGACGGCCGTGACGGCAGCAATGGCGACGATGACGACGACGAGGATTTGCGAAACGTACGCGTATCTCCGGGCTCCACCACACAGAGGTATAAAGTGAGTCCAGACTCCAGAGACCACACAGATCACGAGCTGATCACGGAGCGGAGCCGCCGCCCTCGTCGTTGTTGGGCAACCAGCAAACCGGTGGGTGTAGCCAATAGCCATGCGTCATAGCCCCAGTGCCGGCGGCGACGTGGAGATCACCCTCGCCGTGTCAGGCGGCTTGGTCTCGGTGGCGGTGCCGGCGCGCTGCGTCGAGCTGCCCCGCCGCGGCGGCGGCGGGGCCGGCTCGGACCCGGACGACGCCGTCGTCGCGGTGGAGAAGCGGCGGCCCTCGCCCTCGCCGCCACACGCCGGCCTCTCCGCCACCCTGAAGCACGCGCCATGCCGACGAGGGCTGGGCCGGCGTCGAGAGGCGCTTCGACAGGCTCACCGAGAAACAGGACGGCATCCTCTACGGCTCCCAGTTCGGGCAGTGCATCGGTGGGTGCTTCCGACCCGCCTATGGCGCCCGGTCGTGTTGCACCGTAGGTTTGACATGGCTGACGGCTCTGAATTAATCTGCAGGGATGCCGCGGCGCCGGGGCCTGCGAGGGCGCCATCCTGAAGCGGGAGCTCCGCCGCGCGCCGCGCTTCGACCGGTCCAAGACCGCGGCGGCGCACGCGCTCAGCGGGCTCAGGTTCATCGCCGACTCCCACGCCGACGAGGGGTGGCCCGGCGTCGAGAGGCGCTTCGACAGGCTCACCGAGAAACAGGACGGCATCCTCTACGGCTCCCAGTTCGGGCAGTGCATCGGTGGGTGGGACTAATTAATTAAGCTTCCGACCCGCCTATGGCGCCCGGCCGTGTTGCACCGTAGCTTTGAGTGTTTGACATGGCTGACGGCTCTGAATTAAACTACTGCAGGGATGGAGGAGGAAGACAAGGGCAAGAAGAAGGAAGACAAGGCTGACAAGAAGAAGTGCCAGAAGCGGTTTGCCTGGTGCTTTTGGAACCGAGACGAAATGAGATCGGAATATGGTGCCGAGACTGGAGCTGGCACTGCAAAAAGGCCGGACTTTGCCGGCGTGCTGTTCGACGCGTTGAAGCGGCAGCAGGGCATTCCCGGCGACGGCGTCACCAAGGAGGAGATGCGCGGCTTCTGGGACCGCATCTCCGACACCAGCTTCGACAGCCGCCTACAGACCTTCTTCGACATGTCAGTATATATATGAATTAATCCGTGATCGATCGATTCACTAGTAATTAACATTTGCAGTAGTAACATTCACTGTCAAATTCTCATTAACAAAACCTTTCCGTCGATCGACCCATTAAACAGGGTGGACAAGGACGCGGACGGCAGGATCACCGAGGAGGAGATCAAGGAGGTAAGTTTCGCCGGCATCCTTGCGTTCTTGAATCCGATCAGTAGCTATGTAGCATACCATCATGCTCTGCTATATATATGGCAGATCATCACGCTGACGGCGTCGGAGAACAAGCTGTCAGCGATCAGGGAACAGGCGGCGGATTACGCGCGGCTGATCATGGTGACAATGGACCCGGCCGGGCAGGGGTACATCGAGCTGCACCAACTGGAGACGCTACTGCTGCAAGCTCCGACCCAGCTGGACACTACCGGCAACGACAGCCACCTGAGCCGGCTGCTGAGCCTGAGGCCGCCGGAGCCCAACCCGCTCCGCCGCTGGTGCCGCCGCGCCGGCTACTTCCTCGAGGACAACTGGCGCCGCGTCTGGGTCATGCTCCTCTGGCTCTCCGTCTGCGCCGCCCTCTTCTCCTGGAAGTTCCTCCAGTACCGGCGCCGCTACGTGTTCGAGGTCATGGGCTACTGCGTGTGCGTCGCCAAGGGCGGCGCCGAGACGCTCAAGCTCAACATGGCGCTCATCCTGCTCCCCGTCTGCCGGAACACCCTCACCTGGATCCGCGACCTCGCCGCCGCCGCCCGCGTGATCCCCGTCGACGACAACCTCGCCTTCCCCAAGGTGGTCGCCGCGGGGATCGCCGCCGGCGCCGCGCTCCACGCCGTGCCCCACCTGGCTTGCGACTTTCCGAGGCTCCTCCACGCCACCGACGCCGAGTACGCGCCACTGGCGCAGTACTTCGCGACGTCCAAGGACTGGCGGCCGCCCAACTACTGGTGGTTCGTGAGGGGCACGGAGGGGTGGACGGGGCTGGTGATGGTGGCGCTCATGGCGGCGGCGTTCACGCTGGCGACGCCATGGTTCCGGCGGGGGTACCTGCTGAAGCGGCTCCCGGGGTTCGACGCGTTCTGGTACTCGCACCACGGCTTCGTGGCGGTGTACGCGCTGCTGATCGTGCACGGGCAGAACCTGTACCTGACGCGCGAGTGGCACAGGAAGACGACGTGGATGTACCTGGCGGTGCCCTTAGCGGTGTACGTCGGCGAGAGGCTGACACGAACAGTGCGGTCCCGTGCGCGACCGGTGAGGATACTGAAGGCGATCGAGTACCCAGGGAACGTCCTGTCGCTGCGCTTCTCCGCTGAGCCACACGACTTCAGGTACAAGAGCGGCCAGTACGTCTTCGTCAAGTGCCCTGCCGTGTCGCCATTGCAGTGGTAAGTAACTTCCGGTCGCCGGCGGCGTTGACGACTGGCCAGCAGGAGACGACGTGCGCTGACGTACGGCGGCTGTGTGAACCTGACTGTGCAGGCACCCGTTCTCTATCACGTCGGCTCCACAAGATGACTCTGTCAGCATCCACATACGGGTGCTGGGTGACTGGACTGGTGACCTCAAGAAAATCTTCTCATCGACGACGAGGAGCGACAAGGTCCGGGTGGTGTACGACTGCAATGACCCCATGACCAACTCCAGGTGAGTGAGATCACGTACGGTTTTATTCCCAGTTCAAATAAATAAATCAATCACAACAGGCTCTAGTAGGGTCTTTTGTTATTAGCATCTCCATTTCTTTCTTTAAACAAGCATAACGTGAAAGAAGCAAAAAAACAACAGGCAATTACCGGAGGTGCTGATCGACGGCCCGTACGGCGCGCCGGCGCAGGACTACAAGCAGTACGACACCGTGCTCCTGATCGGCAACGGCATCGGCGCCACGCCCATGGTCTCCATCATAAAGGACATCCTCAACACCATGAAGCAGCAAGACGGCGACCTCGAGGCCGCCGGCGGCGGCTCCTCCGGCGGTAATACTACTGTTTCTACTGCACCACCAGCCATGGAGCGGGCCTACTTCTACTGGATGACCCGGGAGCAGGGGACCTTCGCGTGGTTCCGCGGCGTCATGGACGAGGTCGCCGACAAGGATGGCGTCATCGAGATCCACAGCTACTGCACCAGCGTGCACAAGGAAGGCGACGCCCGCTCCGCCGTCGTCACCATGCTCCAGTCGATCAGCCACGACAAGCACGGCGTCGACGCCGTCACCGGCGGCCGCGTCTGGGCGCACTTCGGCCGCCCCAACTGGCGCAGAGTCTACGAGGGCATCGCCCAAAACCACCCCGACAAGCGCGTCGGTGAGTCTCGTCTGTCATATATACGTATACTACCTGCTTCCTCAGCTCGTACCAGATCGATCGAGTTGCATCCGCGGGGAGCTTTGAAAAGCTAACGCTATGTTGCTGCTACTGTGCTTCGATTTCATGTTGAAGGGGTGTTCTGTTCCGGTGCCAAGGTGCTGACAAAGGAGCTGCGCAAACTCGCGCAAGAGTTCTCGCAGAAGACCTCCACCAAGTTCGAGTTCCACAAGGAGAACTTCTAGTTCGATCTACTAGTGAATGATGGATATGGGCATGATTATTCCCACTTGAGAAGTGTTTTTTGTTTTGCTGGTATTCTTCTTATTAATTTGTTCTGCGCAGCATCGAGAAACAACAGGGTGATCGATGAGCATAGTGGTATATCAATGTGGGAAAACTCAAATTGTATACCACTCACCCTCCCGTAAAGACAAATCATTAGATTGACAAAGTTTGAGATGGTCAACACCATAACCCTATCTGCTCACATACCTTATCTCCTACCGCCCATATGTGTTTTAAGATTCGCGCCGCCGTCCTCTCTCTTCTCCTTCTCGGTCGCTCCGCCCGTCCTCGGCCGCTCTGCCCGCGCTCTCTCCACGCCGCGCCGCACCCGCTCGCGCCGCGCGACATGTTCCGGCGGCAAGTGCCGCACGAGCTCCGCCGCGCCGCCGATATGGCCTCCCGCTCCCACCACGAGAGCTCCGACCTGCTTGATGAAATGCTGACCGCCGCCGCCCGCTCCGACCCGTTGCCGCGCTTCTCCCCCTCTGCCATGGCATGTCGAACACGAGGAAGAAGATGCCGCCGCCATGGCATGTCGAACACAAGTAAGAAGATGCCACACATTTTGACCCGCCGCCGTCATTCTTCTCCTTCTCCACTGCTCCGCCCCGCCACTCCCCGCGCCCGCGCGAGTCCTGCTGCTCCGCCGCCGTGCCGAGATTCCGCTTCTATAGGTGAATCATCAACCTTCGGTTGTGGAAAAACGCATTGGACAAAGTTTATGTAGCATAGTTCTGCTTCGTCATGTGACAACCCTGTATGCTTGATACTTCATGACTGTCATCACAGTTCACAGGTGCCTCACATTGGCGAGTCTCGGTAGAAGTTTCATAAAGAGTTATATGACATTAAATTTGCGGAAAAAGTTCATTTTTTACCATTCAACTCTTGCTGCCTCAATTTGGTTTTGACCATCGAATTCTAAAACCGGATATCTTTTTATTTTTGACCGAAATCCGGAGGGAAAGCCCCTACCTATTTTTTTATTCCAAACCCAATTATTCGCTCCCACTGGGAGTCGAACTTGGGTCTGCTGGGTGCTACTCACCACTGGGCTAGAGGCCCTTTCGCAAACCGGATATCTTTGGCCATCGAACTATCAAAACCGTTCAAATTTGGAATTTGGGGCAGTTTTGACGGGTGGTTTTAATTTTTTTTATTTACTATTTAGTTCTTAGATCTTAAAATGATTATTAGTTTTTGCTCGTACCTCCGATTTAGGTGATTCTCTTGGTCACTCCTTCATAACAATGAGCTTTATCTTTTAAAATAGTCTTATACTATTTTATCATTATTTAATATATTATTTTTATGTTGTTTTAAAAACACCAATATAAGAAAAGTAAAATAAACGGTTAGAAAATAATATATCCATGAATTTAAAAATAAAGCTCATCGTTATGAACGCATGACCATAAAAATTACTTGAATTGGGTATACGAAAAAAAATAGTAATCATTAGGAGATCCAAGGACTAAACTTTAAATAAAATAGTTCTTGGATTTTCAAATGATTACTAATTTTTTTCTCGAATATCTGATTCTTGTTTTCATGTGTTCGTAACGATGAGCTTCATCTTTAAAGTCATGGACATATTATTTTCTAGGGGACATATCCAGTGCAAACCAATCCCTCCGTGCAAGCTTTGGAAACCAACATGCATGGGCGGTGGGAGGGGGGATTTGCAAAATCACAGGAAAGGTGGGAGCGGGGATTGGCAAAACCAATATGCATGGGAGATGCATCGGAGGTGGAAGGCCCATTGGATCAATATTGTGTGGATCATATTGTGGTTTCCAAAGTTTACACAAAGGAGTTGGTTTTCACCTGATACGTTGTCTATTTTCTAACCGTTTGTTTTATTTTTCTTATTAGTGTTAAAATTAATATATTAAATAGTGATAAAGTAGTATAAAGACTAGTTTAAAAGATAAAGTTCACTTTTATGAACACGTGACTGCAAGAATCACCTAAATCGGAGGTACGAGCAAAAAGTAATAATCATTTTAAGATCTAAGGACTAAAATGTAAATAAAAAATAAAACCACCCATCAAAACCGCTCCGATGGCCAAATTTGAACGGTTTTAATAGTTTGATGGTCAAAGATATCCGTTTTTGGAGTTCGACGGTCAAAACCAAACTGAGGCAAAAGTTGGATGGTCAAAAGTAGACTTTTTCCTAAATTTGTTGACGTAGAAGAATAGGGAGAAGGGAGAGTTTTACGACACGTGGGAGGAGCTTCTTTACCTCGGGTTATCTAGATTAGATAATTATATAATGAAACTGTACACTGAGACTGGCCTAATTAACAAGTCCTCAGACAAACGATTTTGACGCATCTCATTTAGCATTCACTTCCCGATGCTGCTTCTTGTTCCGCTTTCTTTTCTTTTACATCGCTTGTGTCTCCCGCTCGGCGTGCACCCTTCCCCTTTTCTCTTTTTGAATCAAGCAAAAACATACCCAACAATATTTATGAGAACAAAACTATATATGCATAAGAAACAATTTATTTTGTTGCGGACAAGCACATCGTCTACGCTAAAAAAAAAATAGTGCCATTACATTTAGAATGAATCTAGGAAACTAGAAACACCCTATGTTGAATCTCAAACATGTTGTTTTTGTCTTGGCAAATGCATGGAGCTTCGTGGGTCACTTAACAGTAAGGCCTTAGTGTAGATGAATGAAGAAGAACGAAAACTACATCTAAGGAATGAAAGTAAAAGATGAGTCAAGTGAACAGCACAAAAGATGAAATGAAAAGAAAATTTTGGCAGATAGGATTCAACTCAAGATCCATCGTGTTTTGTGTTACAATGTCCCTGAATTTGCATGAAGATGAACATCTTCGAGTTATAATTACACTTGGTGCAGGTCAACTACTATATTAAAATAACACAAATATGTGAGAGCACAGACCGTGGCGGAGGACGAGAAAAAATTAAGGTATGATGACGTCGATAGCACAAACAACAATTCAACAAAGCATAAAGAAAACATATGACAAACAATTTTATGTAAAATTTGCCATGTAAGGAATTGAAATTGCAAAATTAACTTTCATGTTGGAATTGGACTTCCCCTCTTTTTCCAATCCATCTTCACTACCACTGAAAAATATAGCACTGGTTAAATCCTGAAACAAATGCAGAAAAATATGACACCCATGCTGAGTCGAGAACTCGAACTTGGTGGATAGGTTTCACTGCCAACTGATCTACAATCAATTCACCAAGTCTAGTCCAATTCAGCAAGTATTTGGACAAGACTAGTTGCAATGCCCGGGCGGCACGCGCGTGCTAAACTTTCTTCTACGTATGTGTCCCAATTCTGCGGCACGTACGTTTATATTGATGACATGTAAGTACTAAAATAGTGTCACTTTAGTGGGTCATGGCAAACCGTACGAAGTGCTTTTAAAAATACTATATATTCGCTCTTTCATGTATACAGAGAGATAGTTGGCATTTATTTGTATGGAGGAAAAACTCTCCAATTTAATGTCTATTAGCGATATGGGATAATTGTGTATAGACGTAGATATAAATGTGGGTATATTTAGGTGGGCCCTTTTCTGGGTGAAAAAAGTTTTGGGTTTCAAGGGGGAAATCACCTTACAACGTCGACAAAATGGGTCTCCCCCTCCCTTTTGTCAACGTTTTTTCATGACAGGTGGGTTCTCTATGAGGTAGGTGTGGCTCTAATTTTGGTGAGAAGTGTTTTCAAAAGTTATTCTCTTTATAGTATAGATATAAAAATTTATGCAATAAAAAAATCCAAGCCAAGGCCATGTTTAAAGCTTTTCTCCGTGAGCCATTGGCAAAACCTTTCTTTTTATACCATCAATGAATAACGCAACCTAGCTAAACAATCACTATTTTTACCAAGAATAAAGTTAAATAAACAGGAAAAATCTGTTTGGTGCCGTTAACAGCACATCGCATGTATGAATGTACGTATGATTTAGTGACTGTGATTGTTTAAACGGGCCGTATAGCTGACTCGGCCCTGCATGGCCCATGCCTCTCGGAAATGGCTGGGCAGACCGTCGTAGCGGTGGGCTGTCCTTGCCGCTTTCATCTAACGACACAACATCCGACGGCCCAATGACAAGCAAGACCACCGTTCTTTTTCTTTTTTTTCTCTCTTTCCCCCGCAAAAGTAGAGCAAAACCGAATTTTGCTCACACAATCACGCGACGACACGAGTGTGTGCAGTGGGCACACCTCCAACCACAACCACCCACCCAAACATGGCGTCAACGAAAAAAAAACGAAACCGCCACCGCCGCCGCCGGTAAAATGCTGCTAGCGGCGGAAACGTCGGCCCGGACAAAGCGAACGCCATGTCACCATCTGCGCTCTGCAGTTCGATTGAGGCCGAGGCGGGGCAGAGAGAGAAAAGCAGTAAGCAAGCCTGCAGCAACCTACGAGCTGCGAAGCCCCACCATCTGCCGCCCCACTCGTCTCCTCTCTCTCCCCTACGCCCGCGCCGCCGTGCGTGAGCGGTGAGGCCGCCAGGTGTCGGGCATGCGGCCGCCACGTCCCCCGGGGCCGCCGCCACGTCCCAGCTCCCACCACCGCCTCCGCCTCCTCTTCCACCCCGTCATCGCCCCGATCCTCTGCTTCGCCATCCTGACGCCAGCCCTCGCCGCCGCCGCGGCAACTCCAGCAGCAGCAGGGGACGCCGGCGGGGAGCACCGCCGCGTCACCTGGACCACCAGGGCCGCCCGCGCCTGGCCCGCCATGGTACGCCTCCTCATCCTCGATCTCCGCTTCGTGATCCTTTTTTTTCCATTTTTCCTGGCGTCCCAGCGAGGAAAGCTGTGAGCTTTCTTTCCGTATCCGCTGGCCTTTCTTGTTCTTTATTTTGGGGGAACTACCAGCTGTCCGAAACCTACCTTTCCACGGTGTTAGTTGATAAGAAAAACTTGAGATGCTCCGGACCATGCCTGCTGGATCAATCGACGAAGATGCTTCAGCTAGCTAAGCTAAGCATGTCCATCCGTTCTTGTTTGTTCCTGCAACAATTGTGGATGCAAGGCCTCCGATGATCCGTTGCAGTTGGTTAGTGATGCCATCACGCCGGGTAACTCGGCGGCGGAGGTGGAGGCGATGGGTAACATGGCTGGGATTGCCAAGGAGGTGCATCTTGGCAGTTGGCACCTGGTGTGTCTTGCGTAGCTTCAGAATTCCAATTCCCCCACTACCTGCCAACCTCGGCGGTCAAAGTTAGCGGGGGCCCGGACCACGACAATGCCTACTATAAACTACGACTTGATCAGTTGGTGGACCTGGTGATAGCTTAGTTTGTTTAATTGGTGTGCTAGTTGTTCTTATCAGCAGTGCCTCTATTTCCCTTTTTTTCTTCTTCACATGTATTGACTGCAGGTGTGCCAGGGGAGACTGGGTAGCATGATAACCATACAAATTGCAACCAAACGAGATATATATCTGTTTAGGGGCGGAGCCAGCCTATCATACTGTGTTATTTCATAGTGCCGTGCAAGTGGTTACGTCTCTGATGGTAGTCTAGTACTACAAACCAAGTGTTGCTACCACTTCAGTCAAGGAGACCGTTTTTTTTAATCGGTTCTCCGTAACTAAGTGCCATATTTAGTGATGGCGAGTGTCCCTGTGCAGTTTCTTATTCTAAGTTTCTAACTACAGGGTTCAAGGGGTACATAGCTAGAGCTTGTATGTTCACATGCAAAAGGCTGTTTGCTTCAACAAAAATGTATGCAAAATGCAATGACTAAGAGTTTATTGTTCATTCACTGTGGAATACAGGCATGGCCATCAAAATGTACATGGTTGCCCTTACCAATCAGTGGGAGGTGTCATTCGTACACTCTTGTTTCCAAATACCACAAGATTTGGAAGGCACAGCCTTTTCTACTGTTAAATACTTAAATCTGCTACTATTAGTGTACCCCTGTTCTCGACTGTTGGACCATCTCCTCTGTTCATGCTCAGGACACAAAGGGAGTTGTCTCTGCAAAAGAAGTTTTGAAGAAAGAACCAGTCAGCGATGTGATTGCTTTAAAGGATTCCATGAAGTTCTTCGATGCAAATTTCTTCAACGATTCAAAAGTAAATTTGAGATGTTCTTTTTATAGCCTTTACGCAAAGTTGACATTTTAACATTGTTATGTAATCTATGCTGCTCTGCTTCTTGAAGCTGCGTGAGATGGAAGACGGTGCAAAAGAATTTAATGTACCCGCATTCAGAGAAAATCGGAAATTGGTTGCCTCAGAGAATGGTGGATTGCATAACCCTTCTGTTCTAGTCTTCAAATCATCATGGAGTGGTGACAGCATGACAAGTGAGAGTAAAAGTTTCGACTACCCTCGTGCATCTGCAGTGCGTCGTCCAAGTAATGATGAAGATATTGCCTTTATGTCGGTCAGTTTTCTGAACTACCTTGTAACACGTCAACTATACAAATTTATTCCTTCTCAAGTAAAATAAGTAATATTCATGTTAGGTAATTGAGCTTGGGGAGCTTATTAGGACCAAGCAAATAACATCGCGTGAACTTACGGATATATTTCTCAGGAGATTAAAGAGGTCAATCCGCGTGCCTGTTTTCCATGCATTCTTCATAGGACTTGAGGGAATAAGACATGTGGCTCGTGATTATCTCATTTTAACAATGTGACTGTCTTATGTGCCGTTTAGGTACAATCCTGTTCTCGAATCTGTTGTTACATATACTGAAGATTTAGCATACAAACAAGCAAAAGAGGCAGATGACTTGCTGGCACAAGGAAAATATCTTGGTATATAACTAATCAGCCTGCGAGTCTCTGCTTTTGGCTGTATCTTTGGTCTATCCTTTCCATAAGCCTCATTGGGAATATTGTCTGGTACACTTGGCTTCTGATTACAACTGTTATCCCAGTACATGTTATTGTGAAGTCCGTAATTTCAAGTTTATGCTCATGTCTTTTTCATTAATGTTATGTTATTCAACCCGATAAGTTTTTACTGCCTACTCAAATGTTATGCTCAAAAGACAAAACTGACAAGTCTTGGTATCAGGTCCTTTGCATGGTATTCCATATGGCTTGAAAGATATAATTGCAGTACCACACTACAAGACCACTTGGGGCTCAAGGACGTTTAAGAACCAAGTCCTTGATAAAGAAGCATTCGTGTACAAAAGGTTTGTTCGTTTTCCAGGCTATGCATCAAGTTTTAAGCTATCATGTGAAATTAGTGATGATTACTTTTCATGTGTGCCATTGCCCTTCAGATTGAAGTCGGCTGGAGCAGTCCTTGTAGCTAAGCTTGTTACAGGCTCACTTGCGTATGATGATATATGGTTTGGTGGAAGGACACGAAACCCCTGGAACATTGAGGAATTTTCTACTGGTTCATCAGCAGGTCCAGCGGCTAGCACCTCTGCAGGTTAGTATACATGATGTGCTGCATATGTGAACTAGGAATTTATAAGTTTATGGCTTTATGCTGAACACCATATTTTTGCCCTGCGGTAGGAATGGTTCCATTTGCAATTGGTTCAGAAACCGCAGGATCCATAACATACCCTGCTGCTAGATGTGGAGTAACTGCATTGCGCCCAACATTTGGAACAACTGCACGGACCAACGTCATGAGCATCTCTGAGAGTTTGGTATTTACATGCAAAACTCATTGTTGACTTCGTAGGTTTCGTGCCATTGTGCCAATCTTTGTAGTGATGAGGATTTGAGTGTACAATTCCAGGATAAGCTTGGCCCTTTCTGCAGAGGTGCAGTAGATTGTACTATTGTACTAGACGCGATTCGTGGAAAGGATGCCAGTGATCCATCATCTCGTGAGGTTGCTTTGGGTGATCCATTTCATGTCGACATCACAAAACTCACCGTTGGCTATCTTGATGACGCTGAAATGGAGGTCTAGTACAGAGTTTTTTATCTGTTCACCGATCTGTGGTTTATTTGTTGGCCATTCCTGATCTGCTTCTCAAACATGATGCATGTTCTTGTTGTTGTGATCATGCCAGGTTGTTGATATTCTTTCCTCTAAAGGTGTCAAGCTGATCCCATTCAAGTTGAACTACACTGTCGAGTCAGTTCAGTCCATCCTGAATATAACGATGGACGTCGATATGCTTACGCATTTCGACAACTGGCAGCGGGAAGGACATGATGATGACTATGAGGCGCAAGACCAATGGCCTGTGGAGCTTCGTCGCGCACGGTTGATCCCAGCAGTTGACTATATTCAGGTGCTTTACAAATCAAATTTAACTGCACATTTGTTGGAACTTATTCATGATGATCTGAGATATATTGTGTCCTGGGCATCCTATTGTAGGGAAACGATGGATGCTACGCTAGCACACACAAAACTCGTTCACCCATAAAAGGAACAGCAGCAGTTATAGATCACAGATTGTTACCACTAGACGCGCAGTTGCAGCGGAAGCCGTCTCGATGTAGACGAACGCGTCGAAGTGGCAGTGCAGTGCAGTTGCTTACGTCCGTCTGGTCCTGCACGTGCGGTTCGTCCTTGTGCTCCAAGCGCAGCACCTCCGAGGTATCCACACGTACGAGGATTGAAACGTCGCGCACCGGACTGCTAGGTCCGCGAGCACGATGCTGCCCGACGGCAACCTCAGGACGCTGCAGAAGAAGGGCAACGTGAACAAGGACAAGTTCTCCAAGGTGATGTGGTACGCGGTGACCAACTACCGGACATGGATCTTCGTGCTCCTCTACGGCTACTGCATGGGCGTCGAGCTCACCACCGACAACGTCATCGCCGAGTACATGTACGACCGCTTCGACCTCGACCTCCGCGTCGCCGGCACCATCGCCGCCTGCTTCGGCATGGCCAACATCGTGGCGAGGCCCATGGGCGGCATCCTCTCCGACATGGGCGCGCGCTACTGGGGCTGTCTCTTATACACATCTAGATGTGTATAAGAGACAGC
>OAMR01000279.1:1206352-1236855 GCA_900205405.1 Echinochloa crus-galli
ACGTAGTGCGCTTCGCCGACGAACGGCAGCTCCCGGTCGCCGTGGCGCGTCCACAGGTCGTTCTCGATCCGCCCGGCGACAGAGGAAACCGCCCGGCGATGGCTGTCGCTCCAGAGCCACCGAGTTTCAGAGTATTCGGCGCCGTGGACCACCAGTCCTTGTTCGATCTGCCGGGCTTCTCGACATCGCTGCCGCCGCCGCCGGTGTCCTCTTCTTCCAGGCTGAGGCAGCGCATGCCTCCGACACACCGGTACGGTTCGTCGTCGTCCTAGATGGACTCTAGCGTCGTCCTAGAGCATGTTCCCGGCGGCCACTGCGGCGGTGGCGTTACTCGTACGTATGCTGTTGGGGAGGTCAGGCGGCAGGACGGCCGGCGCCGAAGTGTCTTGGTGTCGAAGGTCATGGTGTCGCAACGCCGTCATCGGCATGGGACCCAGCAGTTCGTACATACAGTATGTAATAACTTGCCTTTCCAAAGAAAAAAAAAAGGTCGAATCCATGTTCATTGACTCTGCACAATCGTCCTACGACAATCACACATTACTGGTTGCTATAACATAGAATGAAACAGGTAGAAAAGCGTATTTGGGAACCCTTGTCAATATACTCCGTATTTAGATGTGATGATGTATTCTGGCATCTCAGAAGTAGGCCTGCAAATGGTTTGGGTTCACATGGGTTTTATGGGTTGGATTTTGATGTGGAGTGTATTGGAGTGGGTTGAAATGGGTTATATTAGGTAATAAGGTGGGGTGGAGTAGGTTCTATGTAAATATGGTTTGGGTTGGATTGGGTTGGGTTGAAACGGGTTCTTTGTGTAGACCTGGACCCTAAAATTAAAACCTCGCGTTCACACTATAAAATTTCATCGAAATTGACCGAAATTTATTTGAGATGACTCAGTATGCCTGGCAGCTCCTCTGTACAAAGTATTGTGGCTAGATCTACATATAAGCCCCATGTCAAATGTTTGGGTTGAAATGGATTCTTATTGGGTTGTAACCATAGTTTGGCTAATAGTTATTACATTATCAGTTCAAAAGTTTGGGTTGGATTGGTGTGTGGTGGTGGTGGTTTGGGGTGGAGTGGATTCATATAATTTCTCTCATGAGAATGGGTTGGTGTGGGTATAGTTTGGTTTTCAAACCACTTGCAGGGTTAGTTAGGGGGGACTTGTGCTTGCAGAAAAAAGTGCTTATTCATAGTTCTACTCATATGGTGTTCTACCAATAATATTCTTCTATGCACAAAAGCCTCATGTTTTTGCAGGGTAATGAACAAAAGCCTCATGTTTTTGCAGGGTAATGAAAATCCATTAGAAAGGGTAAGTTTTAGTCGATGAATCCACCATGGCTAGTGAGGAACTTTGGCTTGAGGCAAAAAAAATAACTTATTTCCTTTAGGCAGACATGCGAAATCATTGAGTAGATCACATACCATCAAATGGCTAAAATTTGGAGGACACAATAGTCATTACCAAACATCCTAGTGAAAGTCAACAATTCTCGGGACCAAGTATTCAGCACTCTTGGACACTTTCTGTTTCACACGCGAACAAAAAGGCGGTAGGATTGGCACAATGATGTTCTCGTTCGTGCTAACAGAACGGACCAACATGTACGAATTTCCCGTTCATGCCAACAGAAAGCTAGTTGAATCGACACGGACAAAATCTTTGTTGTGCATGCTAACAAAAAGGTGGGCGCGGAAAGATGCTCTGATGGGCGCACATGAAGTTCATGTGTATGGCAACAGGAAAGGCCAATTTGATCAACACACTGGAAGTTCCTAGGCACGCCAAACAGAAAGCTAGTTTGATCAACACGCACAATGCGTTTTGCACGTGCGAACAGAAAAAGCCAGTTGGTTCGCCACACTCGAAGAAAAATGTGATCAGGAGGAACGGTGCACAACAACCCTCCATCCTTTTTAGCAGATACTTACGTCAAAACGCCATGATCAGATGCGTGCGTTACCGTTATATTATGCAATATGCATCCCTACTTATTATAAATCTAAAACTGCCTTCCAAACAGAAATAGCTACCCATGAAAAGGCCCTTATTTGGTTGGTAATTAAAACCCATCAGAGGAAGGTAAGTTTCGCCGAGAAGCCGCCGTGATCAGTGGGAGACTTGCTTTTATGGCGAGATATTTGTGTTTTAGACAGTCGGAAAATGTTTCTCTAAGTTATTTTTTTGAAACGAACCGAGCAGAAGAGTTTCCCTAAATTACATCCAAACGGGGGAGGTTTAAAATTTTCGAGACACGATCGGTACTCTTACCATTCAAAAAATTAAAACTCAGCAATTCTCATGCCTACATTTTTTTTTGTTGCGATCACTCTCGTGCCTACATGCTGCAAAGGCGAACTCAAAATTATAGCGCGAGGGAACAGTACCGAGATCCCGGAGGACCAAACCCAGAGGTCTCATCTCATCGGCCGGTCAAACTTTCCCCCGCGCGCTCGCTTTCGTGTGCCCGTGCCCACCTGTCATACTTCCCTTTTATTATTTTTTTGCCCGAGATCCGCGGCCAGGCAGTCATACACTGATACATGAGATTTTTAACATTTTGACCACGAAAACTGTAGGCTTCTCTAAAATGACCACCATACATCGGGCTTCTCTAAAATGACCACGAATCCGTTATCTCATACGCCGGAATGACCAAAGTCAACTTTCTCCACTCGATCAGACCAAAATACCCCTATCTTCTTCCTCACGCGGCATAGGAGCGCGTCATCGCCGCCGCCACCAAGTCCGCCTCCGTCGCTGCCTCCGGGCCCAAGACCCGACGCGCGCTCCTGGCCGAGGCCATCGGCCGCCGCTACGAGCTCGCCGACGCCCACCGCGCGTACGCCGCCGCGCTGGCCGCCACCGGCGCCGCACTGCACGACTTCCTCCGAACCGTCCACGGCGCCACGCCGCCGCCGCCGCCCGTGCCCGGTGCCGGCGATGCGCTGCTCCTCACCGCGCCGCAGGAGGGGGGGCGTCGCGGGAGGGGGACGACGACGTCGACGGCGATGCGGTCGTTCCTCCCGCCGTGGTGGCGTCGTTGCTGGCCCCGGCGTTGCCTGACGCCGCCTCCGAGGACGACGACGTCGATGACGGCTCCGGCGGGGCGCAAGCTCCCCGCAAGCTCGGCCGTGGGAGAGGATGGAGAGAGGAAGAAGAGGGGTATTTTGGTCTGATCGAGTGGAGAAAGTTGAGTTTGGTCATTCTAGCGTATGAGATAACGGATTCGTGGTCATTTTAGAGAAGCCCGATGTATGGTGGTCATTTTAGAGAAGTCCATAATTTTTGTGGTCAAAATGATAAAAATCTCCTGATACAAACTTGGCCAATTAATGTTCTCTGAAGAAAGTGAAGGCCATCTTGAAAACGAGATGCGGTTCGAGATGCAAAGGCTGCAAAGGACCTGTTGTCAACCATTCATGCCATTTGTGAGGAACGCTCCAACGTACTATCGACATCAGTACTTCCTCAGAATTCAGAAAAGAAGATCCACACCAATCATATTCAGCAAAACTTGTGCCTCCATCATTTTCTTGATTTTCTGGAAGTCAAATTTCTAACTGGCCAGTACACATGACACGCAAAAGCTTGCAAAACCTAAATACATGAACATTCAACAAGTAGCATCTCGTGTCAAAAAAAAACAAGTAGCATATGTAGTGAGATTTTTATCATTTTGACCACGAAAACTGTAGGCTTCTCTAAAATGACCACCATACATCGGGCTTCTCTAAAATGACCACGAATCCGTTATCTCATACGCCGGAATGACCAAAGTCAACTTTCTCCACTCGATCAGACCAAAATACCCCTATCTTCTTCCTGATGCTCCCTCCCTCTCTTCTTCCTCTCTCCATGCGCCGCCAGCCAGCCCCTACCGCGGCGGCCTCTCCCACCGCGGCCCCCTCTCCCTCTCGCTCTCCCGCGTCGTCTCTCTCCCGCTCCATCTCCGGCGGCCGGGCGGAGCTCGTCGGCCGCGACCCCCGAGGCGGAGCTCCCACGCGCGACCGGGCGGAGGCGGAGCTCTCACGTGCGGCCTGGCGGAGGTGGCCACGCCGGGCCTGGACCTCAACCCCATGGCGGTGGCGGCGACCCGGAGGGCCTAGCCGTCGGAGCCGGACCAGATGACCTCGAGGGCCTCCGCGGCGTCCCCGCTGCCTCCGCCTGCACGCCGGCGATCTCCTCGAAGGCCGACTTCCCCCACCCGGAGGGGGACGACGACGTCGACGGCGATGCGGTCGTTCCTCCCGCCGTGGTGGCGTCGTTGCTGGCCCCGGCGTTGCCTGACGCCGCCTCCGAGGACGACGACGTCGATGACGGCTCCGGCGGGGCGCAAGCTCCCCGCAAGCTCGGCCGTGGGAGAGGATGGAGAGAGGAAGAAGAGGGGTATTTTGGTCTGATCGAGTGGAGAAAGTTGAGTTTGGTCATTCTAGCGTATGAGATAACGGATTCGTGGTCATTTTAGAGAAGCCCGATGTATGGTGGTCATTTTAGAGAAGTCCATAATTTTTGTGGTCAAAATGATAAAAATCTCCTGATACAGACATACAGTGGCCTGGCCCGTGGCCCCCCAGAGAGGTTTCCAATTCCGTCCCCGCCGTGCGGCGACGACCACCGCCGCCGCTCCCATTGCCGGCCATGCATGCGCTCCCGAGGCCGCGCCGCGCCGGCGATCCGAGTCCAGGCCATCTCGCTCGCTCGCGCTAGCCGGTGGCCGTGGGTGGTCGCGCTAGTCACTCGCACCCCACACGTGGGCACCGACTGACTGACTAGTGAGTGTGACCGACTGACAGCCTATCTCGCTCGCTCGCATCTTGAATTGGAACCCAACCCACGACAGACAGCCCACACGCCGGGACTCTCTCCCTCTCTCTACAGTGCTCCGGAGTGCGAGAGATCGAGGGGAAAGAAAAAGAGGAGAGAGAGAGAGGGAAAAGGAGAAAAGAAAAGTAAAGGTCACGGAGAGCCAGGCGAGCCAGCTGCTGGATCCAGACGACGAGGCCCTCAAGCGGGCCGGGCCCCTTAAAAAAACCGCCGGTCAAAGTGTCAAACCTGCCACCACGCCCGTGGGCCCCGCCCCCCGTGCCCTCTATACTACCCACCACACCCCACTCCTCGCCCCCACCTCCTCCTGGTCTCCTTCTTCTTCCCCCTCTCTCCACTCTCTCTTCTGCTCCCTCCCCATCACCACCGCCGCGGACGAAGACGCAGCAGCCATGAGGCAGTGGAAGTCGCTGGTCCCGGCGCTGCACCTGCCGTCCTCGGCCCCGTCCTGCTTCCCGCAGCCGCCGTCGCCGTCGCCCTGCCCGTCGCCGCCCAGGGAGGCGGCGGAGGCGGACCCGGCCCTTCCCTCGCCGGAGAAGCAGCAGCAGCAGGTGGTGCGGCTGGTGGGGTGCGACGGGCGGGTGCGCGCGTACCCGCCGCCGGTGACGGCGCGGGAGCTGATGCAGCAGCACCCGCGCCACCTGGTGTGCCGCGCCGACGCGCTGCTCATCGGGGAGAAGATCCCCGCCGTGGCGCCCGGGGAGGAGCTCCAGCCGGGGCAGGCCTACTTCCTCCTCCCGGCGCACCTCTTCCGCTCCGTGCTCTCCTTCGTCTCCCTCGCCTCCTCGCTGCTCCTGCTCCTCTCCACCGCCTCCGCCGCCGGCGGCGGGGTCGGCAAGGGCGGCAAGCAGAATGGCCGGCCGTTCGAGCTCCAGCGCACCGCGTCGGGGACGCTGCAGATCAAGTTCTCCGACGACTTCCTCGTCGGCGGCGAGGCCCAGCAGGAGGAGGAGAAGGCGAAGGAGCCCGCCGTGCTGCGCGGGGACGCGCGCCTCGCCAAGGACTACGAGGAGCTCGTCGGGTACGGCAAGTCCCGCCGCTGGGCGCCCAAGCTGGAGACCATCGAGGAGGTGGTGTCCGCCGCCTCCAACGCCGCCGGCGCCACGCCGAGCCCGGAGCGCAGGAGCCGCCGCGCGCTGCCGTTCCTGGGGCGCCTCGGCAGCCGGCGCCGGCGCGGGGACAGCGGCACCTGCAGCGGCGGCAGCGCCGTGGCGTGCTCCGGCTAGGATAGTGGTTCCGTTCAACTCTGGTTTAGTTTAGCTTTAGGTTCCTGATTTGTAATTAGGGGGCAGACAAATTTTGGTGCGAATGAATCTGTAAAAAGAAATGGGTGGCCGACAGATTTTCCCTTCGCCGTCTCGCTAATTCCCATGCTCTGACCGTGCCGGCCGCGCCAAAAACACCGCGCGGCGCTTTCCTTTTCCTGTGTGCCGCCGCCGCCGATACCTCCGGTTTTCTTCCGGACGCCGCCTGACGAACTGGCCGGAGCGGCAGCCAGCCATTTACCGTTAGCATGGATGGATGGATGGATGGGGTAGGCAGAGGGATCGGAATTCGAATCGAAGCAATTGTTCAGCAGTCTGTCTAATCATCGGCCGGTCAGAGATTAGCAGGAGGAGGTGACGTCGCCGGTCAGCCGGGTTGGCGCATGTGGCAAGCAAGCTGGCGTGCGGCGGTGGTGGCGGGTCAAACGAAGGGGAAACAAGCCAACCCAGAAGCAACTCACTCTGCTTGGCAGTAGTAGAGTAGTGGTATTGCTGCGGCAGCATACTCCGTATGTACTCCGGTCATGGAGTTAGGCCGGCGGAGATAGCGATCCGGATCGGACTCCGGAGGAGGAAGAAGAAGAACCGATGGGCATCCGGAGGCATATGTGCGATGCGGCGTCGATGGATGGATCCTCTCCCGCCTGCCGGTGCTCCGGGCAGCAAGGATGGGCGGGGCAGCTGGGGAAAGAAAGAAAGAAAGAAAGATGCGAATATGCCGCCCGGATGATGCCGCCGGTTGTTGCTCCGTTGGCTTGACACCAATATTACGGAGTCCAGTCCTGCAAATACGAGCCAGGAGGTAGCCGAGGGCAGTTCCAACCCTCCAACTAGGATGATGTCCATATCATTAAATAGGATGACACATAGGACTATTAGCTTATGTGGCGCTGTATTAAATAGGAAAGAGAGGGAAAAGAACAAGACACCGGGTCTTGCATGAGACCTAGTTTCTACACGAGAACCTATGCACAGGACATTATCAAGTTTGGGTTGTGAGATGATAGTGTCTTCATTATAGATAAAAAACAAATACGATTGGTGGAGAAGAGACATGATGAATTTATTGAAGACACACACTAAGAAATCATGAGTTAAAGAATACAATATCTAAAGTAGTGTCTTGCTAACATGGCATCATAGACACTACCTATAGACGTCATGGGTTGGGACTGCCCTAAGCCAAGCAGCGTGATTCGGGGCGAGATCACGCGGCAGCCTTAAGCAAAGCGGAGGGACCCAGAACCAGCGCGGCTGGCTTTGACCGGGGGTCAAACCAAAGCTAGCACGCTACGCTAGTAGCTCATCACTTCATCAGTGCACGAGCTGCTTGCTCGCTTGCTTGCTGACCGGATTATATTAAATTAAACTAGATGGATGGATCGAGAGGCGGGGGCGGGGGAAGAAGCAGCACGTTCTCGGGGGGTAAATTAAACAGAGTCGGGAGGGGAAGTGCGCGACGGTCACCGCGGAAATGGATCGAGGCGAGGCGAGGCGATGGAGATCCCATCTATGCCCCTTACGTTCCCGTTCCTCTCCGATCAATGCAAATATGTAATGTTGCTGCTTCCCTGCAGGCTTTACACACTAGGCCGCGTTTAGTTCCCAAAAGTTGACAAAAAGTAACTCCCAAATACACTATGCAAAAAGAAGATTTCCCATCACATCAAAATATCATAACATGCATGGAGTACTAAATATAGATGAAATCAAAAACTAATTGCACAGTTTTGTTGTACTCTGCGAGACGAACATTTTAAGCCTAATTAATCAAATTTTTGGACAAATTTTTGCACATACAAACGAAAATGCTACAGTGACGCAATAATTACGAAGAGACATTCAACTCCGAAATTCAACCTTCCAATTCTCCATCTAAACACCAGACGAGAAAGGGAAATGCAATTCCGGAGATCATGTGGGCGCCCACCGGCAAATCACCAAACTTATTACTATATAAGTATTGTACTATAATGCGCGCTCGATTGCTTTGCCTTTGCTTGCTTGGATAGCTTTGGCCTTGTACAATGCCCTTCCCAAAAATTTCCAAAAAGTTACTCTAAACGCTAACAGGGAAAAGGGAGGTTTGACCACGGTCAAAGATGCATGCCGCTACGTGGGCCCGGCCGGCCACAACTGGATCTGGGCCTTCCGGGCTCCGCTATGTGCTCCCTCCGCCGCCGCATTGTTTGTTTATGCAAAGCCCTTGTGCATCAACTTGAGCAGTTGAGCCACCGTGTCATCATCCAATTTGCCAACTGCGGTGTATACTAGTCGGTCAGTCATCCAGTCAGCCAGCCAATTAGTACTACTAATTAAGTTGACAGTAGGCTTAGGAGCCACTCATTGCACGCTGTGCCGGCCGCGGCCGGATGAGGCTAGCAAGCAGCTACTGGTAGATCCGTCGTCTGCTTCAGGGTCGAGATGCTCCTTTTTACGGATCCTGGGCATGGAGTCATGGATGATCAGCCTTTTTTTTTTGAGCACAATGGATGATCTAGCCGGTCGACACGTACATGATGCCATCACAACCTGTGATTCTATCAGGCCCGGCCCGTGGGGGATTGCTGAGGCTACTGGGCCGCTAGTTGGGCCCAGCACTGGGCGTGGGACAACTCATTCAGCATTGGGCCCAAACCGCCTAGGAGAAGCCAGTTTACCGTCCAAACTGCGTAATACCACCCCCACTTGTGTGAGCTGTGAAACGTGCGCTCAGCCTGCCATCGTGTCAGCAGGGTCACCGCGAGGCAATCGTGGTTAGCAATGACATATGAATCATATGTACAGACACCTTAAATTAAATATAAGATAAGAAGGCCTCCTCCATGAGGCATGGCTCAATCGGAAAGGTTCGGGGGTTAAGGAACAAATGGCCAAAGCTTTTGTGTTTTTATTTTTTGAATCCAGTATTGCTGTGGAGCCTAGCTTGACCTATTTTTATCTTGCACATGTTGTGTGCCCCTTTTCCCTTACGACTGAGGTCCTCACCCACACACTGGAGTAGTACACTAATCACACACTGCAGCTAGCTGGCTCAGTGCACGAGCTTGTAGTGGCGGTGACCGGCCGGATTAAACAAATCGAAGGAGAGATGCCATCAGATTTCCCGTCGCAGCTAGTTTGGTTACGGTGATCCATCAGTGATGAGGGCTAGTTTGGTTACGGTGCTGAGAAAGCTGCCTGGCTCAGGCAGCAACCTCAGGCGTCCGACTTTTGACCTGGTGTCGGATGTGCTGCCTGGGCGCAGCTGCCTGGGCAGGACCCCAACCAAACAAGCCTCGATCGCCAGTCTAAGGTAGCCACGGCGACTGCTCCGGCCTCCATCACACGCCAGTCTAAGCCCCGGCCTTTGTCTCTACACGTGCAGCAGCTGGTGATTCCTGATGCGTGCGTGCTGCATACTACTATTCAAAAAGGGAGAAGAAGAAAGAAACAAAGAACAAATGAATTCGGAGATGATGAGGGCCGTGGGCGCGCCTAAGAAATCACCAAAAGGGAGGTTTGACCCGGCGGTCAAAGATGCATGTGCATTGCGTGGCCCCGCCGCCGGCATTGGATCCGGGCTCCGCTATCTATCAATCCACTAATGTACTCCGCATTGGATTGTTTGTTTATTTGGAGTCTTCATATACTATGGATCAACTTGAGCCAGTGTGTCATTGTTATCCAATTCGCCAATCGTGTGTACTAGTCCGTCGGCCGTTCAGTCAGCCAGTGAAGTTAACACTGGCTTAGGAGCCACTCATTGCACGCAGTGCCCCAGTCAAAATACTGTTCGAGTACGTCTAAAGTGAACCTAGCTGCCGGTAGGCCGGCCATCTTCTTTCTATATGCAAGTCATTCCATTTCTTTTCGCTCGTCTATTCAAGAATAAATAATCCTCCCCATCACATGTCATGTTCATGTTCCCTCTCTCCCACCCGCATTGCTTTCTCAACCGGGCGCATCGATCTCAGACATACAGTATATGGCGCTGACCACCGGTTTGTTCAGTGGCCAACTCTACAAAGTGTCCATGTTACACCTTATTCTTCTTCTCTGTATATTCAGAAACTGAGACTCGAATTTTCAAAATCGCTAGTGTCGTGTACAAATTTGAAACAGATGTAGAAAGATTCTAGGACATATATATACACTAGTATATAAGTTTCAGGTCTCTACATTATCCATGTACTTGCTTGTGCACCACTTACATTGTTTCGATCGACGTATATGTATACGTGCTGGCAACACTGAACACACGCATGCATCATTTTCACCACAAAACACTTTCAGTTACTTGCACGAATGCGCCTAACTGATAAACCCTTTGATGGTACACCGATGCCGTTGCACTCGCTCATCAGGGACGTCGTTCGACCTCATATTGTTGCACAAGCACAGAAGCATTGTCGTGGCCGGCCCGTGGAGGCTACTGGGCCTCTAGTTGGGCACAGCACTAGGCGTGGGACAATTCATGCAACATTGGGCCCAAACTACGTAACCGACGCCTCTTTGGAATTTTAGGGCCGTGCCTCGAACCACCGATCGTACCCGGCCCATTTGGAATTTTATAAGCGCACTCATTACCTGCCATTGCGTCAGCAGGGTCACCGCGAGGCAATCGTGGTTAGCACTGATATATGTCATATGCAAAACCTCTTGAATAATATATAATGGTACGCTGTCACAGCACACTGCAATGCTGCCTCCTCTCCATGAGGCGTGCACAATGGGAAATGATCGCATGGTTCGGGAAAAAATGACCAAAGGTTTTTTGTTTTTATTTTCTGAATATTGCTGTTTGGCCCCTTGACCCAAAATGACCAAAGGTTTTTTTGTTTTTATTTTTTAAACATTGCTGTCGGCCCCCTTGACCCTATTTTGCTCATGTTGGCGCCATGGTGATGCAGTAATCCTGTGCCACAGCACAAGGCAAAATCGATGGTTGTACTGTGCGAAAGTGCGATGGAGCCGACCCTTTTTTTTCTCTTTTTCCAGTGTCAACAGCTCAGAGTAGTGGGCGCAGCGGGGGCAAGCAATTTGGGCTGGATGGGCATCCCATGGGCCTATTTTCGGCTTGTCTATTTTTTGGTTGCACGAGATTGCGTTTTCCGCCGGCCCAAAAGGCCGAACTACCAAAGCCTCACTGGAAACAAAATAATTCTTTGATAAAAAAGAAACAATTCTCACGAAAACCATAGCCATATTATATCTGCCACACGCCCGGATGTAAAATTCATGTAACCAACGTGGGTAGCATATAAAATTAGCACGATATATGTGAGCATCCATCGTTCAGGCCTGGGGATATGTTTATGGCTATGGCCCAGAAGGAAGTCTAAAGACGGATAGATTGCTACACGTTAACAGTTTAATAGTTCGTCTCATGTAATGTTACGTTGGATTTTTACTGATGTGGAGGAGAGAGAATGAGACGAGAGAAATAAGTCGTTGTTTTATGAAACAATTGCCTCATAAACTAAATTTTAGGAGTATGAGGCAACTCTCCCCACTATTGTATGAGTTTTGTTGCCATACAACCAGTAATGTTTTTCTTTCCTCATAAATAAAGGGGGATATTGTATTGCTATGAGACAACCAAAATAATACCCTATTGTATTATCTCAAGATTACTCGTTATTACATGAGACCGGACGACACCAATATACTTGTCCTATGAAATAACTAATAAAATAACTTATTATACGAGTTGTATGTTACCTCAAAATTATGTGTCAATACATGAGACCGTCTAAAAGCTCGTCCGATCAATGGTAGGAGACAGCATGGTGGTGACATTGAAGCTATGGTAGAGAAGCGGGTAGCATGATCAATGGTGCGAGAGCATCATGGAAATAGATGCACATCCCAAATTCCCATCCCAGAGTTTATTATGCAAAAATAAGATTTCATCACATCAAAATATGGGCACATGCATGGAGTACTAAATATAAAAAAATTAAAAACTAATTGCACAGTTTTGCTGTACTCTGCGAGACATATTTTGAGCCTAATTAATCAATTTTTTATACTTTTTCACACCTATAAACGAAATGCTAAAAGTGTTGCAAAGATTACGCAAAGACCCCAAATCCCCAACTCTATTTTGCATCTAAACACTATGAGAGTTGGTAGAATCAAAATTTGTGTCATCGAAACAGAGTACATCAAAATTTGAAGGATATGTAGGAGCATGAATCGAACAGTGTTGAGCAAACAGGAGAAAGACCACGGTCGCCACCTACCTCCTTCCGCTTGCCTTCGCTGCCGGCTGTCCGATCACCTCCCATCCGCCGCTCGGAACCCCGCCGCCTCCTTCCCTTTGTGACCATCTTTCTCCTCTCCCGCCGCTCACGACCGCTGGCGACCTCGCCCTCGTCGTCGTGCCGACCGTCCACTGCCAGCGGCCTCACCCTTCCGAAACACTCTAGTCGTCGCTCTTCCTCTGCCGCAAACCCTCCCCACTGGATGTCCTCTGCCGCTCGGTTGGTGGCATCCCCGTCGCGTCTCCTCCGCCCGCCGCCCGCAACCACCGCCGGGCTGGCCGCAACTCAATGTTCCCTCTAGATCCCAGGCACTCCTCCCCTAGGTAACCCCAACCCTGAAACTGAGCTCCTCTTCTCTCCTCTCCAATCGACCGTTCGGTGTGGTCGACCTCAGAATCAACACTGTGGAAAGAATAATGAATGATTATATAATACAATTATATATTTAATTTTCATCATTTTTAGAGGCAACTGAGCATTGGCCTCCCTACGTAGTTATTTTATTCTTGCTAGCCAAATCTATGGACTATTGATATGCAAGTTCCCATGTTTGTAGGGAAAGAATCGAGTCCTCAAAAAAAAAAGGAAAGAAAGAAAACACTGTTGGAATTTGGGACTGCTGTGTTTAGTTCCACCAAACCTGCTATGTTTAGTTTAAATAAAAACTTAAAAATTCTCTCTCCAAACTTCACTATCCACATATCACATCGAATCACATCAAATCTCTCTCTTCATGTACGAAACACTAAACGTGAGTAAATAAAAAAACTAAGTACATAGTTTTGATGTACACGACGAGACGAATCTTTTGAGCCTAGTTAGGTCATGATAGGACAATGTTTATCACAAACAAACGAAAATGCTACAGTACGCTACAGTGTCCGATGTGACATTTTCACCAAACTTTCACTTTGGCCCTGTTTAGTTCCCTTCCAAAGATAAAAATTCTCTCTCCAAACTTCACTATTCACCTATCACATCAAATCACATCATATCTCTCTCCGACACTAAACGTGGGTAAATAAAAAAACTAAGTACATGGTTTTGATGTACACGACGAGACGAATCTTTTAAGCCTAGTTAGATCATGATAGGACAATGTTTACCATAAACAAACGAAAAGTGCTACAACGCGCTATACGCTATAGTGCCGATGTGACTTCTTTGTCCATCCTTTTTACCCTCTTTTTGAGGAACTAAACACCCCCACTAAACACACCCATTGTCCATTTGTCCTCAGTCGTCACAGTTTCACTTTCACGGGACTGCAGATTGTTCCGCCGAATCCGTCTTACGGGTATCGAGTCCCCGGCGGCGGGTAGTAGTGCGCCGTCCTGGCCGCGCCGTCGAGGTCGGGGTGCCGTGTCCCCGGCGGAGGGTAGTACGAGCCGCCGGGAGGCGCCGGGTAGTACGGCAGCGCGCGGTCGACTGAAGGCGCCGATCTCGGATAGATTGGGTAGGAGGACGAGCCTGACTCCGGCGGCGGCGGGTAGGTGCTGGCCGGAGAGGTCCAATTGGACGCCGGTGGTGGAGGGTAACCGCTCGGCGGTGCTGGTGGGTAGGCGGTCGACGCTGCGCTCGGCGGAGGGGCGCAGCAAAAGCTCGGATTTTGATCCGGCGCCGGGTAAAGCTGCGGCTGCGGGCGCGCGCCGGCGCCGGCGCCGGGGCCGCCGGTGATGGCGTACGCGAAGCTGAGCGTGCCGTTCGGCTTGCCGTCGGGGGCGCTCACCTGGTAGCTGACGTGCCGCAGCGCCGCGGCGTCCCCGGCTCCTCCTCCTCCGGCCGCCGCCAGGTCGGCCACCGGCACGCTGGCCGTGCCGACGAGCTTGTTTCCGAGGAGCGGAACCTGCGCCTTGACCTCGAACTCCACCAGCTTCTGCTGGTGGTCCCCTCCGTCGCCGTCGAGGTCGAACGCGAACGCCGCGTCGTCCCAGTCCGGGTTCTCGCCGCCGTCGGCGTCGGGCGGAGTCTTCTCCCGGCGGCCGCCGAGAGACGCCGCGGCGTAGAGCGGCGGCTTCTGGAACGGGACGAAGGCCCTGACGCCGCGGCAGGAGACGGACTTGATGGTGATGCGCCGGCCGCCGGAGGCCGACGACATGGCCGGCTTGCTTCTTGGCTTTGGAGCTCGCCGCGGTGGGATTTGGGAATGAATTGAAGCTATCGCTATCTGAGACCGGCTTTTGACGATGGATCTGAGGCGTGAGGGCCTCGCCGTCGATGGATTTGAGGATTGTGATTTGACTTTTGGTTCTTGGTTTATTGGATCTCGGTGCAATTAATTTTGCTGATGTCTTTGTTTTGTTGGATGCTGTACAGATGGATGCTGTGTAGCGTGACCGAACTGTTCTGGGCTGCAAATGGACATTGCTTCCATCTTTAAATCTGTTATATTATTATTCTTTTGCTTTCGTTTCTTGGGAGAGAAAAATGTAGATCACATTTTTAGGCTTTTAGTATGCGCTGTCACTTGCAGCAAGTTGCTTCCACTGTGCCCATTCTTCTTACAGGGAAAAAAGGAAGCTGTGAAGTTGTCAAGCCATAATTTCTTTCAACTATGAGATTAAAAAAATTGAAGTAGTTTGGTGCAAAAAGTAGCATTACAATGCTTAATCGAACCTTTTGAAAAATCACGTTTAAAAGTAATTTACAGGAATCAAGTTGGTAGTTTCTTTCTTTCTTTCTATTTCAAAGGAACAGGTTGGTTATGTAGAGTATGTTGTTTAGGTCATCTTTGAGCTACGATTTGCATTTACAAAAAAAATACTACACATAATTAGTTAATTTATTGAGACAAATATGTTAAATTCATTGCACATACACATTTTATCTGCATATATACACTGCACTCTGGCAAAAATAGGAACAGTCGAACAGAAAACATAGCTAGCGTCTACCCTTTCTCGTCTCTCTTCTTTCCTCCAATGAGGCAATGACGCATATTTGTGATACATAATGTGGCGAACGAGTCATGTCTGATGACAACAATTGCCCGCCTTTTTCTTCTTCCAGTTTTCTTCACCTGTACACTCAATGATGCTGGTGTTTGTGCTTCCGTCCCGGTACAATTATGACAGTGAAAGCTCACCACACATGCACAAAACAGTATTTGCCAGACAAAAAGCTATAAACAGATTTATGTTGGAGCGAGGAAAAAAATCAAAATATCATTTTCAAAAATATCTAAATATTTTTTCGATTCCAATTTCTGTTTTCCAATTTCAGTGCATAGTTTTATGGCACGCTTACGTAGACCAGAAACTAGTAACCCATGAAACTACTCTCGCATACCATAAAATTTTACATCCTCTATCTTTGCCACATCAGCACATTTAATGCAATAAAACTCCCGTAAAACCTCCACTAAAACCGGTCTGTGTAAAGACGACATCCTATTCATCTCATATGCGTGTCATCTCAGAGCAGATTCTCATATTTTTTCTAGTCTTTTCTTTGTAATAGAATAATTGTCACCCATATTTTATACTTTTACTATGTCTACTTATATGCACTATGTCTACTTATCTGCACTAAACTATATAAAATATATAGTTCAATCGTGTATTCAAACTTAATTCAACAATTTCATGACATGCTTGACACTTTTTGTTAAAAAAATGTTAAAACACATCTTAGATACATGGTATTCAAACCTGTAAAGTCTAATTAAAAAATTTGTGGAAACTATTTCAAAATTCATACATGAATATTAAAAATAATAAGTATAAACATATACAGATATTTTGATCTACTTAGATGGTTCAAGTAGATCCGGAAATGATCTTATGCCCTTATGGGTACAGAGAAAAACCTGTTTCGTAAGCTTGAAATTACAAGTAGATTGTGAAATATCGGAAAAAAAACCAAAGATGCGATCTCATATCTCTATTTCTTTTCCTTCTCAACCATCCATTGTGAAAATATCCCCAAAGCTTCTTAACTCTTTAGCTTTGCCTATCTTTTGCCTTGGCACTTGGCAGTGTCCCTCGACGACTATAGTATAGAGGTTCGCACATTGGGAAATCCACGCCGTGCTGAGGGCCCAATTATGATTCATGGGCTATGTTCAGTGTTTATTTTTTCTTTTCTATTTCTTTCTTACTAGTCAATCAACCCGTGCATTTGCACGGGCTAGAGATTTTATTTTATTATTGTGGTTAAACTATATTTTCAGGATGTTTGGTTACATCTAAAATTAGCCCCAATTGGTGAATGCATGTATCATAGTGTGCACAAATTTTTCTAAGTGGAAATTAAGCTAAACATTGACTCACATATAAATGCAAGGGTTTCTCAAGAATATATGAATGAGAGTGGATTGTATGAGTCTTTTTTTTTGGTAATACACAGTATTTTGTCAGTAACCACACACAATGAATATTTGGCAACTTTGACTACTATTCAAAGACCAACTATTTGTAATGGTATGTACTTTATGTGAAGTATTGTTGGACTTGTTCTGACATTTTTTCGGTCACAATAGTTTTACAATAAATTACCTTTTTTTAAAAAAGGAGCAATTCATATTGTAACTTGTTATTAATTAATAGTCTCGTAGACATATATCATACTCATAATCGCATTTCCTATGGAATTTATAAAAGCTATTAAATGCTATCATGTTTTTTAATCTAAACTCAGAAAAATAGATTGATTATATACTTGTATGTTTTCTCTATTTAATGTGGTAACCAAGAAAACTGTGCTAAAGTACAATAATTCGTACATGAACTTCTCATTCGCCCGACAGTCGGTAAGGCAGCAGCTCATGAAACAGGCCCGTCGATGAACGCGCAGAGCCCCCAAACTGGTGGGGCCCCCTAATGGGAGAGGAGTTTCTTGGTAGGTCATTGAATCACTTACAGCTTAATGAAATTAAAAATATGGGTCAAGACAGGTGCTCTTACGATCGCTACAACTTGCAAGTGAAGCATGTTGTTACACCCAAGCTCTTGGAGACTGCATATACAATAAGCCAGCTTCATTTGGTTCTCATGGTGGGTTGGCAATGTATCTTACCTGGTATGTGAAACACAAAGATAGTTATGATCTTGGAGCATGTAATTTGCCAATATAAATCTTGAATATATAGGAGAGGCCACCAGAAATTTGACCATTATTTGGCAGTCAGTCGTCGTGTGTACCATTACCTTGTCTCCCCTCCTTAACTTTCTCTTCTTGATTGGCCATATCCTGGAGGCGGAAACAGAGATGCGAACTTGATATCGAGCATATCAATTTTAAGCATATGAAGCAATGCCTTTGATTGGAAAAGTAAAGAAGATGGCACTACAAAAGGCCATGCAAGCTAAGGCAACGATTTTCCTCCATGAGTCTCTGGCATGCCAACAGATAGTATAAGTCAATGCATGGTGACAATTCCACTGCCCAAGACGTCAGCCGGCAACATGCTCGTGCTTGTACGTGGATCGGACGTAGTGTGCGGCCTCCATGCGGTGCACTGTGTCCAAGATGCAAGTGTGCTAGCTCTTTGTACTGACGTAGAACAAAGTGAATGCTCCTGAGCGCCCTGAAACCACGTTAGCAACATGGCAAATCTTGTTCCTAAAATCTAGGAGAAATTTCAAACGTGCCATTATAATTTTCAAAAATTTGAAAAATGCCATTGTCAGTGACTGTGGCGGCCCTCATGTGTCAGTGACACACCGATGGCATATTTGCAAAGTGTGAAAATTAAAATCTATGCTCACCTTTCGGGTCTCCTTTTGCTTGGCATCCACTAACAAATTAACATGAATGCTGAAACAACTTGGAAGACTGATTGATGTAAGTGCCTGGTGAACAAAATTATCCTCAACATCCTGAAGCAGAGGTTCATGGACGTCCAACGCCTGGAGGATATATTTGAGCTACGATTAACATGAGTGCTTGCATTACCCTCATTTGCCTCCATGCAGTTTAGCTAGTCTACATGTTGAATGAAGTGTTCCGACCGAGCGGATTGATATCATACCAGTATATATGCTTCAGCGAGGCTTCCGGCAGCAGTACAGATGAGATGTGATTGGGGGGAAACACCAAGGAACAAAGCAGCAGCACACCCTAGGTTTTGTCGACATGTGATAGATGTATTTGGGGGCGAGGAAACACCGAGGAGAAAAAAGCAGTAGATTGACATGGAAAGATTATGTGACGGGATCTTTCCATCGCATGAGGGGGCTGGTGATGGCGGATGGGGCAGATCGAGGGAAGGAAGGAGTCAATATAGATCCATTGGTTATGGTTTGTTGAGTATCTAAATCAACGGTCAGATGTTTTGCTTTTTTGTGGGATTTTCTAGAATTTTTCTTTTTTCTCAGCGCTTCGTAAGGATTAACGTGGAGGCTCCAAAAGGAGCCTCTAATTAGTAATAATAAGATAAGATAAGATTTTTCTTTTAATACACTTTATCCTGTACCCCGTTTATAATAGTTGTATCATTTATCTTTAGTTCTTATTATAACCAGATCTAAACAAAAATATGTACTTTTGTTTGGTTAGTGAAAATCTATTATTTCATAGTTATTTGGATAATTTCAGTATTCATTCAATGATAAAATATTAACATTCCATATAGTATACTTGATTGCTTCAATTTTAAAAATACATATTATTCTGCTGTATATTTTGGATTGCTTCCGCAGCAGAAAAAAAGTATTGTTCTGCGGTAAATTTTAGATATATTAAAGAGTAAAAATATTTTTCTTCTTTTTTTTAGATAATGGAATAAATCCGGCCTTGACCAAAAATGGCTATAGCCTTAATACATAACCCGCAGCGCTTCCGTCTGCCAACTCATGGTAAACGTATAAAAACTCCACACCATACAGTTTGATGAGAGATTAGAACCCAATCCTATTACTAAACCTCCAACCATGGTGAGCGAAGAGACGCATAGCCAAGACCTCCAACGCCTGACATGCATCTTTTATTGCGTCTCTGTCTTGGTCACACCGTTGTAGCTGTGCCTAGAAACGAAGCCAATAACTCCCTCTGAATAGTACCTGCAAATAAGTTTTCATCGGAGACCTGTCAAAAACCATATCATTTCTACTGAGCCACAATGCCCAACCTGTAAAATATTTTTCTTCTATCAATGAAAATTTGTGTTGAGTAAAATATTTTGGACTGCTCCAGTGAGAACTTTTATCATGGTAAGAAAGATGGCATGTGGGGGTCATGAGTTATGTTAGTTTTTCACGATTAGTTTTCCTTCTGTTGTGGTGGGTGAGTGCTACTTTTTTTTATGTAATATTGTTCTATAAAACCTTTTGAATTGCTTCCCTTCTTAAATGACAAGACAATGCTTCTGCCAATCTTTTGAAAAAAGAACTTTTATATTAATCTATATTATGGTTGTTCCAACCATGAAATTCCGGTAGTGAAATTTTTTGTTTCACTATATATTTGGATTATTATATTCTAGCAGTAAGAAAAACTGGGCCGTAGCCATTTGGTCAAGGCCGGATAATACAATTATCCATTATCTAAAAAAAGCAGTAAGAAAAACATCGTTATATGTTTGATCCAGACCTTAACAATTTTGAACCTAATGATAGGTCAACATAATTTCGCGCCCTTCCCTCCTCTCCCACCACCGACAATATACCTAGCGTTGGCTGAGAGGGCGGGAGGAAGAAGAAACTAGGCCACTGACTGAGATGAAGTCCATTTTCGCGCGTATAGCGAATTAGCGATAGCATCACTACTTCTTCCTTATGAGATTCTCCAGCCAGATATATATCTCTTGTTTTCCTGGAGCTGCCTGTACGTGATGCGCGTGTGCTATCTTTAGCCATGGCGATTCCCCTCCTCCGATCCATCCTTTACACCCCGACAATAACAAGCACGATGCGCGCGCTATAGCTTGTGTCCCTCCTATGGATAGCACGATCAATGGCTGCTTTTGCTTTTGCAGTCTTTGTTCCTACAGGGCGAGTTTCTCCTGCAATTTCCAAATCAATGAGGTCGTTCTTCTTTTTCTTACCCTTGTAGTAGCTCCTGGTCCACTTAGGCTGGTCTCGCACTAATTTCCACCAGTACACAAGAGTGAAACACTGCCACTAGTAGAAATGTTAATATCTATGACGTTTTTCTCATGACATTTTCAAAAATCGTCATTGAAAATTATATATATATGACGAAAATTTGTGTTTCGTCATGGATCGGTGGTGACTGTTCATCATTCATCAGATTGCTCAATTGACACACCTTCCATTGACCATTGTTGTGGTAGTTCCCTAGTGCCAAGTGCCATACCTGTAAGTGCCATCACCGTTCATATTTTTTTAAGAAATAATTGAATACAGTACTCTGTTATCTACTCGATCTAGAATTGTATTTTGAGTGTATGGTAACTCGATATGCTCACAATCTGAGTGTCTGACCCAATTACGAAAGGTTTATTTATGTCATCCGTTTCTATGTGCTGCTTGGACTCTCCTGCCATTTTGTTTAGCATTTTGCCGGTCCTCCATTGTTGATCTATTGCCTTTAGAAATATTTGTGAATATTACCTTCTCCTTTCTAATGCTAATGTAGCTAAATATTTTTGTCCTGTAGTTTACTCGATCAACATTGAGATAGGGAGTTGTGTTTGATTTTGATTGTAAGCTGGTTGGCTATCATGCTCATAAATAGGCACATGCATATTGTATGATTTGTATGAAAAACTAACTCAACTTTTTCTCACCACAAGGTTCACACACTACTAGAGAAACCATCATCACAAACGGCACCATCACAAACGGTTCGTAACACGAACCCTTTGTGATGTGTATGGTTCATTCAAACCTTATTTTGAAATAGTAAATGACTTCAAATCAAAAAGTGTTGAACTGCAAAGTTGTATGGCTTCTCAAGATGCACAACTTTCACTTTGGTCATTTCTTCATTTGAAAAATTCATATGAAATTTGAGTTTTTCCGAACGACCTCGAATGAAAAAACGGTCAACATGAAAGTTGTAGGTTTCGAAAAGTTAGGAAACTTTGTAGTTCAACAGATTTTGATTTGAAGTTTTTTAGGGCCTCAAACAAGCAATTTAAACTTAGTCTGGTATAATATGATAGGAATCGGAACGCTATCTAGTCACAGGTGACGGACAGGTGCAGTTGTAGAGAAGGCTACGCGCGAGGGAGAGGTCGCGAGTTCGAGCCCGGCCAGCCGCGGAGCGCGCGATTTATGCGAGAAAAAATGGCGCAACTTGCTTGGAGGGCTGGAGGCCTCCCCAAATGAAAATAAATTCCCCAAATGAAAATAAATTTTTTTCCCTGATGTTTTCGTATTTTTTAGAGTTTATTTCGGACGCAGGAAATCACAAACGGTTGGGACTACCAACCGTTTGTTATGGGAGCATCACAAACGGTTCAAGAACCGGTTATGATGCCCCGGGTATCACAAACGGACTGTCACAAACGGTTCCCAAAACCATTTGTGATGGGCTTTCCCAACCGTTTGTGATGAGGGTATGTGGAGTAGTGTACGGTTCCCACAATCTTAGAGGCATCAGTCGCGATCTCACCTGAGTTTAGTGTATCATAAATCCGTTTGTTTAAGCTGCAGTTTTTAGGATTTTGAATGATATTTCGCTATTGAATTTTGTAATAAATTTTTAACAAGCCAAGCCTAACTTTCAGCTCGTTCGAATTAAAGAGATCCAGCTAGCTCGCGCTCTCATTTGTTCAGTTCTGAGCTTGACGTCACGGCCGCTGGCAGCCACAGATCTTGCTAGCGTGTGTTTACCGCTTTTTTTAGATAATGGAATAAATCCGGCCTTGACCAAAAATAGCTACAGCCTTAATACATAACCAGCAGCGTATAAAAGTATAAAAAATGCCAGACCATACAGTTTGATGAGAGATTACAACCCAATCCTATTGCTAAACCTCCATCCATGGTGAGCGAAGAGACGCATAGCCAAGACCTCCAACGCCTGACATGCATCTTTTATTGCGTCTCTGTCTTGGTCACACCGTTGTAGCTGTGCCTAGAAACGAAGCCAATAACTCCCTCTGAATAGTACCTGCAAATAAGTTTTCATCGGAGACCTGTCAAAAACCATATCATTTCTACTGAGCCACAATGCCCAACCTGTAAAATATTTTTCTTCTATCAATGAAAATTTGTGTTGAGTAAAATATTTTGGACTGCTCCAGTGAGAACTTTTATCATGGTAAGAAAGATGGCATGTGGGGGTCATGAGTTATGTTAGTTTTTCACGATTAGTTTTCCTTCTGTTGTGGTGGGTGAGTGCTACTTTTTTTTATGTAATATTGTTCTATAAAACCTTTTGAATTGCTTCCCTTCTTAAATGACAAGACAATGCTTCTGCCAATCTTTTGAAAAAAGAACTTTTATATTAATCTATATTATGGTTGTTCCAACCATGAAATTCCGGTAGTGAAATTTTTTGTTTCACTATATATTTGGATTATTATATTCTAGCAGTAAGAAAAACTGGGCCGTAGCCATTTGGTCAAGGCCGGATAATACAATTATCCATTATCTAAAAAAAGCAGTAAGAAAAACATCGTTATATGTTTGATCCAGACCTTAACAATTTTGAACCTAATGATAGGTCAACATAATTTCGCGCCCTTCCCTCCTCTCCCACCACCGACAATATACCTAGCGTTGGCTGAGAGGGCGGGAGGAAGAAGAAACTAGGCCACTGACTGAGATGAAGTCCATTTTCGCGCGTATAGCGAATTAGCGATAGCATCACTACTTCTTCCTTATGAGATTCTCCAGCCAGATATATATCTCTTGTTTTCCTGGAGCTGCCTGTACGTGATGCGCGTGTGCTATCTTTAGCCATGGCGATTCCCCTCCTCCGATCCATCCTTTACACCCCGACAATAACAAGCACGATGCGCGCGCTATAGCTTGTGTCCCTCCTATGGATAGCACGATCATGTCTGAAACGGGAAACCGAGGAGATCTCCCCGGCCCTTCCCTCCTCTCCCACCACGCACCCCCATTCCGGCCGCCGCTCTCCAGCAGGGCCGGCCCATGCCCATGCGGGTGAGGTGACGACGACGCGGCGGCGATCACCGGACCGGCGGCGGCGTGCGGCCCACCGGCGGAGACCATGAAGGGGAGGTCCCTGTTCAAGAAGCCTCTCCCCCGCAGCTACCTCTCCGACACCTCCAGCGTCACCTCCGCCGCCGTCGCCACCCACCGCGTCTACCAAGTCTGGAGAGGAAAGAATGTACGTTGTCGTACGTGCATTCTCCATTGCCGTCGGCCGGCCGGAGATTTCCCGGCCGGCGATGGGCTATTGTAATTAATCATTGTGCTCTGAATCAAATGGTTTGATATGATCGCCGTGTGCGTGCGTGGCAGAGATTCCTCTGCGGCGGCCGGCTCATCTTCGGCCCGGACGCGAGCTCCATCGTGCTCACGGTGGCGCTCATCATGACGCCGCTCGCGCTCTTCGTCGCCTTCGTCTCCTTCCGCCTCGCCGACCTCATCGGCAAGCCCCTCGGCCCCGCCGTCCCGGCGACGGCCATGGCCGTTGGCGTATTCGTGAGTCCGTCACTCCTCCATCCAACCAATCCACACACCAATTTCAATCATGCATCAGCTCCCGGCACGTACGCACGTCGTGACGTACGCCGCCGACGACCGGCCGTGAATTAATGCAGGACGTGGTGGTGCTGGTGCTGACCTCCGGTCGTGACCCCGGCATCATCCCCCGCAACGCGCGGCCGCCGGAGCCCGACGACGCCGACAGCACGGCCTCCCCCGCCGCCGCCAGCGCCGCCGGCGGCGTGTCGTGGTCGCTCCCCCCGACCCGCGACGTGTACGTGAACGGCATGGTCGTCAAGGTCAAGTACTGCCACACGTGCATGCTCTACCGGCCCCCACGCTGCTCCCACTGCTCCGTCTGCAACAACTGCGTCGAGCGCTTCGATCACCATTGCCCCTGGGTCGGCCAGTGCATCGGCAAGGTTAATTTGCTTGCTTTGATTTGATGATCCACTGAAAATGTAAATTCCTGCTGTGACAAAATTCAACTTTTTCGTGCAGAGGAACTACCGGTTCTTCTTCATGTTCATCTCGTCGACGACGTTCCTGTGCCTGTACGTGTTCGGCTTCTGCTGGGTGAACCTGTACCTGATCTCGAGGCAGTACGGGATCGGGCTGGGCCGGGCGGTGGCGGAGTCGCCGGTGTCGGGCTTCCTCATCGTCTACACCTTCGTGACGGCGTGGTTCGTGGGCGGGCTCACGGCCTTCCACTCCTACCTCGTCTGCACCAACCAGACCACGTACGAGAACTTCCGCTACCGGTACGAGGGCAAGGCCAACCCCTTCAACCGCGGCGCCGCCGCCAACGTCGCCGAGATCTTCTTCTCGGCGATCCCGCCGTCGAGGAACGACTTCCGGGCCAAGGTCTCGCCGGCGGACCCGGACGCCGCCGCGCTCTACTACCTCGGCCCGCTCACGTCCGAGTCCAGGATCAGCTTCTACACCAGGGGCAGCCTCAGCTTCGACATGGCCAAGGCCAGCTTCGACCTCGGCTACTCCGCCAAGCGCACCAGCGTCGCCTCCTCCTCCGACTTCGGCGACATCTACGACAAGGCGGCGGCGGTCGGCGGCGGGGTCGACGGCAGGGTCTCGACGCACCAGCAGCCGCGGCACTCCATCTTCGGATCGTCGGGGCCAGGGAGGGAGATGATGATCAGCAGGAAGGTGGAGGACGAGGCGGACGCCGTCACGGCGGAGCTCGGGGCGGCGATGCAGCAGCAGCAGCAGTACGGCGGCGCCGCCGGCCGGCCGCGGGGAAGGGAGTTCGAGGTGGTGTGAAGGCGTGATGCATGGGAAGCAGCAGGGATCCAATTAAGGCGCAAATGATGCCGTTCTTGGGAACGCGATTTTGTAATTGTGTGATGTGCGTACTTGTGTATGTCGTCGTAGCCTCAGCTGAATTCGTGTCCTCGATCTCCTGTATGGAAATGGGATGGCGCATAGCATTCTACTTCCTGGTACACTGTAGTTCAAGGCGTCATGTGTATGTAGCTTGTATACATGTATATATATAGGCTGCCTATATGCACATACATGCACACATGATCGAGTTGGTGTTTGGAACTTGCAAGTTTGGAACGAATAATGCTAGTAGATACACCTTACAACGGAGATGGACAACATTAGGAGATAGATTGAACCAACTAAAATAGTTCGAGGGAGTAAAATGAGCCTGGCTTTTGTGTAGGGTTAAGTGGACAAAGTGAATTAGTGAAGATAGTAAAATGGACTTTTTTCGAACTACTTACAAGACAAAGGTTTGTAAAACACTCACGAGGTCGACTGGAAGCCGTACGAGTTTATCAAATGATTAATCGTTGTCTTTCTAGTTGCATGCATATAGGTAACATTTATACTAGAAACAACCTTTCTAGTAATCTAGTTGGTTATGAACTGAAGTCTCCTGTGTTGAAAGGTGGAAGGCCAAGTGGATCAAGCATTCATAAAGTCTTTTTGAGTTCTCACGTTTCTTCTCAGCTTCTACTCCCTCCGTCCCGCAATAACAGGCCATTTAGCATTTAAATTTTGTCCCACAAAGAATATCCATTTAGCTTATCGAGATGCACACATGAATACAAAAGTGCATAGAGAAACGTAAAAGTGCATAGAGAAACACAGAGAGCCAATCAAATAGCTAGTTAATGCTACTTTTATAACTCCAATGAGGGGTAACATGGTCATTTGTCATGACTACTAATTTGTCTGATATTTTATAAAATGACCTGTTATTGTGGGACGGAGGGAGTATGTACTAGTGATTACTAAAATGGCCATTAATTACTCCTCATTGGAATGTCCAAATGATGCTCTATTGTATTTAAAGCAGAGTTGACAAGCTTTCCAACAATATGTATTAGGCCATTCTCAATGGACATTTCATATTTGTGTTTTCAAGAATACTACATAAGCAAAATAACATTTAATTCATAGTCTAAATAGTTTCTGATCTTAATGCAAAGTTTCATTGTTTATTGTTTCCAAGGCTACATGCAAGACACAACTATCTTGGAAACAGTGTACACCAGGTTTCATCACCATGAAACTCTACATGAAAGACACAACTATCTTGGAAACAGTGTACACCACGTTTCATCACCATGAAACTCATTCCATCTCTCTCTTCATTAATTCTTTGCCACATCATTAAAAATGGTAACACAGCACTGTATTAATTGTGGATGAAACTCCACTGAGAATGGCCTTATGCAACTGAAAACATCAGAGGTTGGTAGAGACTTCCACGAGAAGTTGAAGCACTTGTCATGTAACTAAGTGTGTGTGCAATTCTACTCAGCTTGGTCAAAGTCCTCAATGTCCTTCGTGTAATACACTATGTTCTCCATATAACTGGTCCGAGCAACCTCATGTGTAAACTTGAGCTAGAGATAAATTCTGTTTTTTCTCATCAATATTAAGATGGTGCTGGGATGTCCTCATCCATAGCCGTGTGCTGTGGTGATTTGGAAGTGATCAATTGTTTTATTTGCCGAGTAATATTATTGATGTCAAGTACTGCATTTTGTCTTGTTAGTTGATTGATGTGTTTCATTACTAGGCATGAGAGAAAAGTCAATTTACTCCATGACAATCTAACAACTTGTCATCACATTTGCTCCATAATGGTGCATGTTTAATTTGAGTTGTTCTACAGTGCAATTGATTATCAGTGGTTTGCGAAGAGCCAAAGAGTTATTTGTTGAATATTTGAATCATGTCAAGCTGGTCCATGTTCCAATATGATGAGTGGGTTGTGTCATGCATACGGATGTTTGTAGTCTTAATAACGTTGTTAACTTTAGTTGTATCTGTCCACTAAATTTATTCTCTTGGGAAGATTAACTTTAGTCCAATTGATTAACTTTAGTTGTAGTCTTTTCTTGGGGAACCCCATCCATTTATACTTTAGAAATCACCATGATTTGTAATAACTTAGGCTCCACTTGGATCCATGATATGTACTCCCTCCGGTTCCGTATTAGAAGTCGTTTAGGACAGCGAAACGGTCACCAAAGGACAACTTTGACTTCTCTTTTCTATAGAAATATTTCTTGAAAAGTTATATATGTATATTTTTATGAAAGTAATTTTCAAGACCAATCTATTTATATAATTTTCATATTTCCAAACTCAACGACTTAAATGCTATTCATGATTTATATTCCCAATGTTTGACTCAAACTTTGTCCAAAACGACTTCTAATATGGAACCGGATGGAGTAGTTAGGTCTATGGGATCCAAATGGGAAGTAGAACAGCTGAATATAGAAGATTGTTATATCTTATTTCTACTAAAGATTGCTATGACTGGATACCTAAGTCTTCTCAAAATTGATTGCATATCAAATAGTATAATATATCATTTCTTGTTTTCAGGACATTGATTGCATGCCCCAGAATCCTCCAAAAAAAAAAAAAATTCTTGAGCCTTCAGACAGCAAAACATTGTCAATGAGTATTATATCTGCTTATTAGAAGCAAAATATGAAGATCATATGAAAGAGTTAGGTAGCATAGATGCAGTAAGATTCACATTGAATATAGATGGTTATGAGTTGGGTAGCATAGTTGGGTATATGTACTTACTTTTGTATAGCCAATGGCTTGTGCCTTGTTTTTTTTGTCTCCCTATTGTTTGCTGATGGATACAAATTGAAATCTCCACCACCTTTGTTTTTTAATCTATACCCTATATAATCCAACAAGTTCACTTAATTTCTATATCCATCCTATCTTGCGTCCTCACTGAAATAACCTTCTTTGCATCCACATTAAATTATGCACCAACGATTGTAACTCATTCAAAATGGAATGTCCCAATCTTCTTACAATGTTCTCTCTCCTTGGACAACCAAATCAAATGGCTCATGTTGTTTTTTTCCGCATCCCACTCACCATCTGCCCCCCACCCGATCTGTCCCGCACCTAACTGCCTGCCCCTCTCGCCCCTTTATGTCCTTCCTAACCCTAGCCCCTCCTATTCCTCATTTTTCCCCAGTCCCACCACCTCCCCTCTCTCCTCTCTGCAAGCACCTCCCCTCGATGAATGAAGCCACAAGGAGGAAGGCGGGGATCCCACACCCTCCACCGCTACACTGCTCTGCTCATGCACACCGCACCCATGCAACCCCTATGCTCTTCGTCTCCTCTTCCTCTCAGCGGCGGCCCTTGGCCCCACAAATGAGGGAAGGAAGAGCGCAGCCCAAATAACAAGCTGGCGGGGTGATGGCCCGATCTGGCCGTGGTAGCCCCAGGTCCTCTCCCATCGCCCCTTCCCATTGTGGCCGGAGCTCCTGCTTGTCTATGTCTCCCATGTCAAGGTGGCAACAGGTCCCGTTCCTCAATTCCCCACGGGGAATTCACCCATTACGGGATGGGGGTGGTAAGCATTTAATCCCCACGGGGAATTAAACTAGGAAAGCGTATCCCCGTCGGGTCTCGCGGGGGAGGGGATTCTTGTGTGAGCCCCGTCCCCGTTTCCCTGCAGCCCGGATTAGATAGGAAAACAAGGCCAGTTCTGGCCCATGAAAATAAGGCCCAATACCAGTTATCAGGGTATATAAGCAGCTGGCTAACCCTAACCACTCATTCCTCTTCCATCCTCACACCCTCTCCTAGAACCCCGCCGCCACCCCATGGCCTGCCAGGCGCTACCGCAGCTCGGTCGTGACGAAGAAAGCGCGACAGCGCAGCAAGAGCAGGCCTCATCCCCGCCGTGTCCGCCAAACTCCCTGTGACCCTGCTGCATCCCTACGCGTTGCACTCTTGCCTACGGCCTCATGCATCCTACTCCGTTGCTACACTGCATGCCGACGTCCGGTACTTCCTGACACACCTGTATCAAAATCCCAAACAAGAACAAACCAGGCCAACGGAGAGAGTGATTGGAGGTGAGATGGGCATGGTCCAGATGCTAAGCACATGAGATTTAGTTCCTATTCGTGGCCTCTCAATTAAGTCTCTTATTTGATCTTTCTTTTTCTGTATATTTTGTTTTATTTTCGAGACAATAAGCAGATATACATATGTTTCTTGGCAGTCAACATGTGATATGAAATATTTGCTTGTTTAATTTATTTTTTTGTTGTTATGCCTTGGATTCATGTTTGCCTCTCTGTTGTATCGAAATTTTTCATTACTGGCATTTGGCTGCGGTGATGATGAAAGGCCTCCTCCAGGGAGAGTTCACGGGGACGGGAACGGGGAAATCTTCTCCACGCGGGGACGGGGATGAGGAAGCATTCCCCAACGGGGAATTCCCTGTTGCCATCTTGACTCCCATGGTAGTCTAACCATTTCCCTTTTTGGCTGCAGCTTCTCAATTGACGGCATGGAAGGTAGCACCAGACAGCCATGCTCCCAGATCCGGTCCAAGGAGAGGATTCCTGCTTGTTTTCATTCAATATTCTCTTTTGATTTTTTTTTCATGAGCGTAATATAAAAATTTTGTTTCATGTAGTGCTCATCGGGTGGAGCAAGTAACGTGTTCGGTTGAATTCCCCCTAAAGCATTTGTTTTCTATGTTTCTTTGACAACATGAGTAGGAATCTATGCTTCCATTGACAACATGAGTAGGAATCTATGCTTCCATTGTTTCTTTGACCAAGCACGAGCTGCATGCTTGTGTGTTTTATTGTTTGAATTTTCCATTGTTTGCATGTGCGTCAGTGCATCCTGAGTGTAGTCTCAAATTTAGTTTATTTTGTTTTCTCTGTAGCTATGTTTCCATGACATAAAAGTCGTGCTCCTCACATTTGTGTGCTCCATCACTTCCATAATACTTGATAGAGAGAAAGTACTTTGCAATTCTATACTTATGCATAGGTTGTCATTCCTCAGCCATTTTGTTGATATGTACAACAACAACAACAACAACATAGCCTTTTGTCCCAAGCTAGTTGGGGTAGGCTAGAGGTGAAACCCAAAAGGTCAAAAAAAAAACAGAAAGCCACTTTGGTGAGAAAGAAATTAAAGGTCGTTTGCCAAAGCTTTTCAGACCACAGAGATTAGCTATAGAGACTTTTTGCCCATAGTCGCTGCAGAATGCTCAGGACTCTTTCCACGAGAATTGCAGTGAGAAAATAAGGTCCGGCGCATAAAGTTGCTGCGGCGTCCGTTCTGTCGT
>OAMR01000279.1:1238182-1255477 GCA_900205405.1 Echinochloa crus-galli
GTTATATGTATAAAACCGACAACTATATCTACTATGTCATGTCGCCAACATGTATATAAATCAGTTCATGAAATGATCGCAAAAACTATATATCTAGATAAGCCAAAATGATGTGTAGTTACTCAAAATCATATCACTGAGGGCGTCAGTTGACAAAGCTTTGTTAATGCACTGTATCGTGTCATACGGCTTTTATTATCACATAGTTATTAACATCCAGCCGTGTAACTACCACTGTAGGGCTTAATAAAAACTGGTAGTGTACAAAGCATAACAACTGACAATGTGTGAACTCAGCAGAGATCGTTCACTGCGCCATCCAGGGAACTCACATAAAGAGTTACCAGCGGTCAAATTTGAGCATGAGAGATTTTAGTCGTAAAATCACATTCCAATTCGATTGCAGCATTGTTCTTCAGGAAGTCCGAGTACCAGTGAGCAGAACGCCTCATCTGCCTTCTCCGTTCTTCAGTGTTGAAATCGACAGCAACAAGGCCAAAACGCAACTTGAACCCACCGAATATCTCAAACAGGTCCATGAATGACCATACAGAGTACCCCCTCACATCGGCTCCGTTCCTAGAATTGGCAAATGACACCAAATGCTGTTAGCACGTGCTTCTGTGTTCTAAAACATATGCTTATTGCTAAAATACCTGATGGCTTTCAGTGTGATTGCTATGTATTTGGACAAGTAGCCAATCCTCTCCACATCATCCAGGGTGTCATCTGCTCCTCCAACTCCTGACACCATGCAAAGTCAAATCAGCACAGAATTCTGCAGCATTACTAACAATTTCTGAGATGAAAATTATAATTTAGTTATGTTTAGCCACAAGGACTACTGACCATTTTCCTGGATATAAAACGGCAATTTTCCATATTTTTCCCGGAAATTTTCAAGTATGAGCTCTAGTCCATGAGGATCTACCATTTTACCTGGAAGAATCTGCATCAAGTAGACCAATCAAGACACTTAATAGCTGTTTTGAATATTTATTATTTTCAATCAAAAACAAATTCTCCATCTCACCATTGCAGAAGGAGGGTCATACTTGGTACCTGTAAATAGACACAAAGCAGGGCAACCCTTAGAATATTTGTAGGCATATGAGCATACAAAGCAATGTCTACAGATATTGGACCTCTGAAAAGTGTGGCCAAGTCTGCAGTGAAGTCCTGTAGGGGTCCCTCAAATGTGTTAGGAGGATTGCTCGCATACAAGGAGCTGTAGTGGTTCAGTCCAATGAAGTCGAACGCATTAATAACGAGCTCAGATTCATAGTCGGTGAAAAATGGAAGGCGGGAACCAGCAATCTTCCTCATGATCTCTGGATAATCTCCAAACACCAATGGATGCAGGATCCTGGAAGTTTGTTATATTCTTGTGTCACAATTAAGAACGAGGGTGAAGTGAACTAACAGTTCAGTTTTCTTTTTTCTTTTTGAATGCATCATTATTCAGTCTGAATTCCATCGGTGGATCTCAAGCTTCTTATTCTTTGAAACGACCATATACATTAACAGTTAGTTATAGGAAAACATTTTTTATGCTTAACCAAAATGATGGACAAGCTTTTAACTATTCAGTGGTACAGGGATTTACCTGAAGCAACTCATCAATATAAATAGTTCGGAGAAGCAATTTGTTTAATAATTTAGTGCACTATGGCAATAGTAGAGTCAACACAACGCAACGTACCATCCAAATAAGAAAGTTTTTGCTCTTTCAGTGGCTTCAATATCTTCAGCTAAATCTGTGAATGGATAGAGCCACATGGTGTACATATTCAGGCCGATAATGCCCTTCTGTGCAGCCTGAAATAAAAATAAAGCAACAGAACAATTTTTCCTAACTTTGTAAATAAAATTGAGAAGGAAAAAAGAATCACCAGAGCAGAAAGCTCACTTTGTACTTCTGCTTGTAGAGCCTAACAGTTGATGCGTGAGCCAGTAGGCTGTGGTGTATGAACAAGTATGGCTCAGTTGTGGAGTTCCCAACTGTGCAGTTGCTCGTGCCAAATGGATATGAGCAGTGGTTTGGGGGGAGATCTCCAGTGTCAAAACCACCTTGAGTCATGATGTTTGGCTCGAGCATAGTTGTCCAATGGGCAACTCTGTCGCCAAACTCACGGAAACACACATCGGCATATGCTGTGAAATCGTCTCTGCATCACATATGCAACGAAGTATAAAGTGTTCTGGTTATATTTCAGATGGTTCTCATGGATTCGGTGTGGATGAAATCAGGAGGCCATTAAGGTAAGTTACTACTTACATGATTTTGGGGCTAACCCACCCACCGTACTCTTCCTCTAGGACCTGGGGAAGGTCCATATGGTAAAGAACAGCGTTAATCTGAATACCTATTAAAGGATCACTTACCCGTTAGAGACCCTACGTTCCAACTACCCACCCGAAACCTAGTTGGCTCGGCTAGCTTCCTTGCCCTTCGCACCCGTCGAGGGAAGTGCAAAGACCCTTGCTCATTTTTCACTACACCCGGGCGCCGATGTAGCGCGCCACTAAGGAAATGACGACCCGGTCCTTGCTCACTTGACACCGTGCCCAGACCACGACACGGCGCGTCTCGGGGGAGACGGCCCGGCCCTTGCTCATTTAACACCATACCCGGGTTCCGATATGGCGCGTCGCTAAGAGGGTTACGCCCCAACGGGATTCTCTTGGGTTTCATCTCCATATGTGCACATCAAAATTAGTTTATCTATTGAAAGAAATTTGTGCCTTAGTACATGTCATGATGCCGGCATTTCTTCATATAAATCTTCAATTATTATGCTTTTCCTCCTTGATAATATGGTATAATTGCCTTCTTTGGAAATAGAAACTCCATACTTTTGGAATGCAATTCTAGATTCCTACTTGTTTTCATTCAATATTCTCTTTTAATTTTTTTCATGAGCATAATATAAAATTTTTTCATGTAGTGCTTATGGGGTGGAGCATGATGCGATGACTAGTACCCAGCAACTAAGCTACAGACTAGCAGGACCCCCCCTCCCCCAGATCTAGTCCAAGGAGAGGATTCCTGCTTGTTTTCATGAAATATTCTCTTTTGATTTTTTTATGAGCATAATATAAAAAATTTGTTTCATGTAGTGCTCATGGGGTGGAGCAAGGATGCGATGACCAGTGCCCAGTACACCCAGCAACTAAGATACTGACTAGTAGGACCATGCTGCACATTGCCTTGGCGGTCACTACGATCATCACTAAGGATAGAAGCAATGATGTATGTAATGTTCAAGGGTGCCATTTTTCTTCTAAATATGTGTACAACTATTATTCATGACATAAATGGAAAATATTTTGCTCAACCTAGTCGAAGGAGCTATTTAATTGTCACATTGTGCATAGAGATACTTGCACAGTTTGAACTTACCCTATGGAAAAAAAGAACTTCGGTTAGTACTTTTTTGTAATTTTTTTGAACTTGCCAGTTGATAATCAACATCTCTAGCATTCAAAGGTATAGGAACAGTGATTTCACAATCTATATTCAAAATTACCTGAATGCCAATCTTCCTCAAGCATTTCTCAATTCTATAAATTCCATCATACCTCAAATCGGATTCAGGAGCATAGGAAGAGCGCTTCTCTTTGGTGACACCTTTTTAAGTGAACAAAGAAAGTAAAAGTTCATATGTAGAAAATATTAAATATCACAGATAGTCAGAAATGATATCTTGATTATATACTGAGAAAAGCATATCTCAATGACAAGAAAAACCAGTAGGGAAGGTAGTGACAGAGACAAGTCACGTTGACAAAGAGGGTTTTTTTAGTAGAATGTTGACAAAATGGTGGTGGCCGCTGCCCAAACTATGCTCGAAATCTGGCCAAGCAGTCCAAAAATGTAGGCCCGCATGTAGGTCTAGGCAGAGGCCAACATGCCTGAAATAAACTAACCGAGCCAAATCTGAAATATTTTTTATTGGTTTTGTAGTCCATCAACATAGATGCAAGAATATTGAAGGCGTGAGCGCATAGGAAGCTGCAAATGATGCCCTCCCGGTGAACACGATCGATTTTGTGTGGGGTGTGTTTTTTTGTGTGATGTGCGTATGTGTGTGGCCTCAGCTTTGTGTCCTCCTGTATCAAAATGGGATGGCGCATATCATTCTACTTCTTGGTACACTGTAGTTCAAGGGAGATAGAGATGTCGGGGCGTAGATACACTTGGGCTAATTCATTACAAAACCCTACATATAAAAAACTTGACCGTGTCCTGATGACTACAGAATGGGAACATAAGTATCCTTTGTCCACAGTTATTGCTTTAAATCGTGATATTTCTGATCATACTCCTCTACTTGTCAATACTGGCGAATCTACCTCGATGAGTAATCCACCGGCTTTTAAATTTGAGCTCGGCTGGTTGCTTCGGGATGGTTTCATTGACATGGTGTAGGAGGTATGGATTAATGAAACAAATAGGGACACTCCGATGGAACGGTGGCAATCAAAAATTCGGAGGGTGCGTCAACATTTAAGAGGGTGGGCAAAGAATACGAGTGGTATGTATAAAAGAGAGAAAAGGCAGATATTAGATAAATTGGATTGTCTGGATAAGAAGGCGGAATCTTGTCTTTTGTCATCTCAAGAGATAGATTTGAAACAATGCCTACAGAATAGACTAGCAGAGATGCTAAGGGAAGAAGAAGTAAAGTGGTATCAACGGGCAAAAGTGAAAGAATTACTCGAAGGAGATTCTAATACCAAGTACTTCCAGTTGATTGCAAATGGGAAACACCGCAAAACAAGAATTTTTCAGTTACAAGATGGGGAAAGAGTTATATGTGGGGATGATGAACTCAAAGAGTACATTACCACGTATTATGAAGGTTTGTTTGGCCCCCCTGATGGTAATAATTTTCAACTAGATGAGTCCCGTTTAGATGATATTACTCAAGTCTCGGAAGTTGTAAACGAGATTCTTGTGGCGGAGTTTTCGGAAGAGGAAGTGAGACAGGCTATTTTTCAAATGGAACATAATAAAGCCCTTGGGCCTGATGGTTTCCCAATAGAATTCTATCAGGCATCTTGGGATTTCATAAAGGACGACCTTATGCTCCTTTTCCATGAGTTCCATAATGGAAATTTGCCATTGTATAGGTTAAATTTTGGTACAATCATTTTGTTACCAAAATGCAAGGAAGCAATTAAAATTCAGCAGTACAGACCCATTTGTCTGCTAAATGTGAGCTTTAAAGTATTCACGAAGGTGGCAACTAATAGAATCTCCATAGTCGCCCCAAAGGTGATCAGTCCCACGCAAAGCGCTTTTCTACCTGGTCGTAATATAATGGAAGGAGTTGTGGTTCTTCATGAAACGATTCATGAATTACACAGGAAAAATCAAAGTGGAGTCATTTTCAAAATTGACTTTAAAAAAGCATATGATAAGGTGAAGTGGTCTTTTGTTCAGCAGACCTTGAGGATGAAAGGTTTTGCACAAAAAATGGAGACGATGGATTGAGAATTTTACTAAACACGGTCATGTTGGCATTAAACTGAATGACCAGATAGGACAACATTTCCAAACCTGGAAAGGTCTTAGACAAGGGGATCCGCTATCACCTATCTTATTTAATATTGTGGTTGATATGCTAGCCATCATTATTAATAGGGCCAAAGTAGAAGGTCAAATTTCAGGAGTAGTTCAGCATCTAGTAGATAGTGGGTTATCCATCTTACAGAATGCAGATGATACTATCCTCTTTATGGATCATGATTTTGCAAAAGCCACAAATATGAAGTTGTTACTGTGTGCCTTTGAACAATTATCGGGTCTTAAAATTAACTTTCACAAAAGTGACATTTTTTTGCTTTGGTCAAGCAAAGGAATCCGGACAACAATATGCTGAGTTTTTTGGGTGCCGGTCTGGGTCATAGCCATTTAGATACCTTGGTATTCTGATGCATTATAGGAAATTGAGTAATTCGGATTGGAAGGTGATAGAGGACAAATTTGAAAAGAAGCTGTCGAGCTGGAAAGGAAAGCATATGTCAGTAGGAGGGAGATTAGTCCTAATTAACTCTGTTTTGTCAAGTATAGGAGTTTTTATGCTTTCCTTTTTTGAGGTACCTAAAGGGGTTCTGGAGAGAATAGATTATTACAGATCAAGATTCTTTTGGCAATCTGATAACCATAAAAAAAGTATAGGTTAGCCAAGTGGAGTATCCTATGCCAAACCAAGGAAGTAGGAGGGTTAGGTATTAAGAATCTAGAAATTCAGAACCAATGCTTGTTAAGTAAGTGGCTATTTAATCTTATTAATGGGGATGGTATGTGGCAGCAGCTTTTAAGGAACAAGTATTTACATTCTCAGACTATCACGCAAGTGGATAGGAAGCCAGGTGATTCAAATTTTTGGTCAGGTCTGATAAAAGTAAAAGATACCTTTACTAATTTTGGCACCTTCCAGTTAAACAATGGTAAACAAATCAGGTTCTGGGAGGATAAGTGGTTAGGTAATTTTTCCTTGAAGCAACAGTACCCGTCCTTATTCCATATTGTCAGGAAGAAAAATGATACTGTGGCCTCAGTTTTTTCTAGAGTTCGGTTAAATGTGTCCTTCAGAAGAGCTTTAGTAGACCAAAATTTGAATCTCTGGCATGAGTTGGTGGGTAGGATTTGTTATGTATAGCTCAATGATAGCAAAGACACGTTTAGGTGGAGTCTCCATCCTACTGGTCTTTTTTCTGTCAAGTCCATGTACACGGCTCTTAATAATCCTAACAATATGCAACGTTATATGCATATCTGGAAGTTGAAGGTACCGCTAAAGATTAAAATTTTCATGTGGTATTTGAAGAGAGGTGTGATTCTAACGAAGGATAATTTAGCCAGGAGGAACTGGAATGGTAGTAAGCTTTGCTCGTTCTGTTCCCAGGAGGAAACAATCCAACACCTCTTTTTCGATTGTCATATGGCCAAATTTCTCTGGAGAGCTGCGCTAATTGCTTTTAATTTTCATGTACCATCTAGTTTTAATCATATGTTTTCTGATTGGCTACTTGGTGTGAATAAAAAATTAAAGCAACAAGTGTTACTTGGGGCTTCAGCTCTATGTTGGTCCATATGGCTTAGTAGGAATGATATTGTTTTTGATAAAACTCCGCAAAAATCTTATATACAGGTAATGTTCAGAGGAACTTACTAGCTTTGATTCTGGGCACAACTACATCGACATGAGCAAGACAGGGAGGCAATAAAGGATGCTTGCCAGGCATTGGAGGTCCTGGCCATGCGCATTTTCGCTCACCATGGATGGAGGTTTAGTAATAGGATTATGTACTAGTCCTTCTGTCAAACTGTTTGGTGGCGTTTAAATCTTTGTGAGCATTGCAGACGGAAGAGCTGCATTTTTGTAAACTTTGGATGTAGCCATTTTGGTCAAGGCCGGGTAATTTATTTATCCATTATCTAAAAAAATATACATAGGCTACCTATGTGCACATACATGCACACATGAGTTGGTGTTTGGGACTTGGAAGTTTCGAATGAATGCTAGTGTTCAAGTTTACATCATCAAGTTTTAGGATTTTCCAGCGGAAAGTTCAACATCGTGATGTGCCCTTCCGCACAACATAAAAATTGTTCAAGTTTACATCATCATGAAAGTTCGCACTATATGCCACTAGTGCTCTTCCATACAACATAGACCATCTATTGCTCCCCGCACCTCCGTCCGCGGGAAAGAAGTACCCAAGACGGTCTCCGGCTGTGGCTCACCTAAAACAACATAACACAGCACCATAAGTACAAAAAGGTACTCGCAAGACATATCCATGATATGGTTATATACTTAGACCGGCTCCAAGAAGGATGCATTTGGTTTAAGTAGCAAGAATGTGGCAAGGTTATTTATTTTGCATAAAAGCATCTATATTTGATCAAGTCATAGTAAGCCAAAGACATAACATACTAATTATTCTAATTCAAACAGAGAGAATTGCATAAATAAAATGATCATGTAACATGAGATCAATCTTCCATAAGCTCTTCATAAACTCTATATTAAACGCGAAATTCATAAAGCATCCTCGTGACCGAGAGCGTAGCTATTGCAATAGATGAAAACCCTGTCAGGGTGTACAACATTTTCCACACGAGGTGCAAGACCAATGACCATACCCACGACCATGCATAAGTGTTAATTCATGCCCTCAAACTTTCATACACCCGCACTCGGAATTGAACGAACGGCCGGAGGAAATACATGCAACAGAACCGCCGACTACACCTCATTTGACCTGCACTGAATCCGCCAAAGACCCAGTGTGTCTTATAGTACTTGTCTTATCATTACCATATTTAGCCATGTGGTTTGTATGGAATAGTGCTCACGAACCCGGCAACAATGATATCAATCCTTGATCTTATTTTACCTTTTCTCATCTATTCATGGTTGTCAAATATATAACCTATAACTCATGAGTGGTGGTGCCCTTGCCACCGTTATGCTTCTACTGTTGCTAAGCAATTTATTCGTGACACCTAGCAATTATACTTATCTATTAGGGACATTCTAGTTCTATATTGATAATGCCACAAATAAGTGCTAAGCAATCATGAATAAATAACATAGACCATGCGCAATCAAGACTCATATACACAAATGATCCAAAATATGGAGTAAGAATGCTTAGGAGCCTGCCTTGGTGCTCAAGGGTGGACTCATCGGCAACAGGCTCCTACTCGGGCTCACACTCCACGGACTCTAGTGTCTTGTTCTCTACACGGATGCAATGATGCTAAATAAGTATAAATACCATATGATGCATAAAATGTGATGAGATGCAAGAAATGATTACAACTTCATGCTATTACCATGTCAGAAATAATTAACAAAAATATTGGAGCAACTAACTATCAAGAATGACAAGGTTCTGGTCTCCAGTGGCAGAACCATAGATATCTCGTCAACTGCTCGACAATGGTGTCCTCGGTGATTCCAGCGACCAAATGCGATAAGAACTTTGTTTTAGGGTTTAAATTTGACATGCACAAAGGTTTGGTTGACCTACACCTTCAATGTTCATTAATAGAGGTAGGGGGCCATGGTTAGGCTCATGGGCCATGGGAGAGAATGGGGAAACAACAGGGGAACCTCACCTAGGATGGAAAAGGGGAATTCAAAACCTCTTACAATGGAGTAGAGTGGTGATGGAGGAGATCAGGGTTCATCGGAGTTGGGGAGGAAAGTCATGTTTGTAAGAGTATATTTGGTAGTTTAGATATTGTATCCGGACTTCCATATGTATCCGGTGGGATTGTCTTGCCCCCCAAGTCTTGTACTCTCATATATACCGGCCGAGACCTCAATGCAAAATTTTCCCCAAAAGAAAAAAAGACCTCAATGCAATACAATCAATCCATTGTACCAATCCTATCTTCCTACATGGTATCACGAGTTTAGGGTTTGAGATCCTACCTTCCGCTGCCCTAACCCTAGCGCCGCCGGTGCCCCTCCTCTCGCGCCGCCGTCGGCCTTCCCCCACGGCATGCCTCCAGCGAGCCCCCGCGACAGCCTCCTAGCGCGGCCCCGAGGAGGTCCCTCATGACCTCTATCGGGGGCAGCGCCCTCCATCACGGCGGATCGAGTTAATCCGTTGCATTCGTGTCTAGCAGCAACAGTAGATCGGAACGCACCTCATCACCCACCGCCAGAGCCGCCGCCAACACCATCCTCCCGCACTGCCTTGGTGGCAGTCACGGCCTACCTCCGTCGCCCGTGCCCTACCCCGTGCTATCGTGGTGGCAGTAGGGGTCTTTGGATGGGTGTCCATCTTGTCATTGGCAGATCTCCTAGTGGTGTCACCCCATACCGGACGCCTGCCCGTCTGGCCTCGGCGGACTCCTACTCGGGTGCTCACCGCTGCAAGTCGGGCCCATCGGGCTCCCATGCTCCGCGCGGGCGCTCACCGTCGGTCGGCCCAGACTGCGGCCTCTGCCTGCGCCCAACGTGGGCACCCGCCGCCGCTTGCACCCTGCGCGGAGACTCGCCACCGTGTGGTGCCGTCGCCCGCGTGCTCGCCACCGTAGGTCCCCACCGCTTGGATCCGCCGCCCCTACCTTCCTCCGCTCGACTCCCTCTGTCGTCTCTGTCTCCCTGGCTCTTTTTAACCATGAGTGAAAGAGAAGATAAGGGGGTGTGGGAGTTGCACTACGTACACCCGGAGGTCTACGCGAAGATTTGCTAGTGATTTATTTTTGGTAATTTGTATGTTTTTTACTCGAGCACTGCTTGAGATTGAGTCGCCACCACCGGTCGATCCATGCAGCTACCTCGACATCGTCACCGGCATCTTCATCCATGTGTGACCCGAACTAGCGTGCGGTGCGCACAGGGGCGCCCCTCTCATGGCGGAATCAGGCCACCTTCGTCTACACAGCTTCCCCACCGGTCGTCCCCGACATCGCCACCACTCGTCCGATCTGCGCAGCATGGTCGTCCATCATCTCGTATGTGTGCCCTCTATCTGATCAATCGATTGGCATACGGTCACGACACGTGCGAATTTGGGACAATGTCCTAAGTACGCGTGCACCTCTGCCGACACGAGGGTGCGACACGAGGGTTGCGACTGCTTCACCTCTTCGGGTTGCAGCGCCATTCTACCTGGTCCTCCCCATCATTGCATCTTCACTGCCGCCGATTGCATCCTTGACTTTGTCCATGCCAGCCTCTTCGACCGCGTCTCCGACATTGTCTAAGACTAAGTCAGTGCGTGCCTCGCGCTCGTGGTCTTCATCGAGTTGTTCGTGTTCTTCGCCACCCTCTTCGAGCTTTGCCGCTACGTCATCTGGATAATTGGGCCTTGCGCCAGATCGTCTGGGTTCACCTCTTCGCTTTGTCCAGCACCACCTCATCACCAATGTCGTCGTCTCGTTCTTCCCCTTCGTCTACTCCAACAACAGCGGGCTGTGTTTGAATCTTCTGCCATTCTATGCCTGTGATCGTTGTGGAGGCATTCTGTGATGGTACCTCAGACAACGGCGTCTTGGTGGTGCACTCTCTCTCGCACGTCTGGTATTGGCAACACTTGTGCGTGCCTTCATCCCCGTGGCGTTTTCAGGCCTGGCAAACCCGGGATTGTCTTGCCTGGCGGCTTGACTGCATCGACTTCGGCATCGACCCCTCCTCGACTGCATCGCCGTCTTCGTCTCAGGACGTGTCTTCGCGCCATCATCTGTGAGACAAATCGGATTTCCAATTACGGAAATCCGACTCCCTGCACCCTCATGATAGTCCCAGGAAAGACAGCTATAACGTACAGAACTCATTTTAGCAGAATATCACATCCATACATCGCTTAATCTTCCATATAACATTAATACATACCAATCTGGTACAAGCCATCTGGGCTAAATCGATAATAAGAAAACAGCTATGCAGCGGAATAGCTATCCATCAGGTGTTTCTGGCCTCCAACCCTCAGGCGTCCTTGAGCATAGCATGAAGCTCTCAGTCATACCACCCGTCGTGGTTGAACTCGTACTCAGCGTCTTCACCTATATACCCAAAGTCTGTCCCTAAGGAAATGGGACAGGTTCACGTCACTAACCATTTTATGCAGCAAAGCTTTAAGGTGGCCTAAACTAGTATAAAAAGGGTTCAAGGGAATTAAGCTGGTGTTTCCTATGGATGAGCAGCATTAACCAGATTCTCTCTACACCATCACCCTTTCTCACCACTCTCAGCCAGGTCCACCCCATTCTCACATTCCCACTCGGGCTCATCCTGCCACAGCAGGTTCCCGCATGAAACAACCACCAACACCTCATCACTCTCTAGTCGACACAGTGAGCTCCCTCCCCACCTATCTCATCAGCAACGCTAGACCAATCTCTCAAATTCCAAGCCAAGGTAGAGGTAAGAAAGCAGAACCCATGCTAATCTTGATTGATCCAGATATGGTCGTCCATAACCGTGGACATGGCTATACGTATAGTTTTCACTCTACAGAGGTCGCACTCCCGGAACCATCCGGGCTGCAGACGGTAATGAGCCATCTTGAGACGCAGCCCACAGCAAAGACCCTAAGAAGTAACGGTGCCATATTGTCTCCTTGTGCTCGGGAAACAACCTGAGCTAACAGCTGCCCCAGGGTCATGAAACCTTTCCCCCTTACACATATCAAACTCGAATCCCCTACAGGTCTGGCACCGCACTCAATAGGCTTGCTGGAACCCTCCCCATTCTGGGTAGATGGCGAGCACTGTAATCCATGTCTGAAAGATGACTTTGACCTGATCCTTAATTGTTGGCAGAGCGAGTATCAGCATCAAAGCGATCCGCCGCAACGGTCCGCAATTGGCACCCATTATAGGTATGGCCGCCCAACTCCTCAAACATAACCAAAGTAACCATGTACCCGCAATAGGTACTCAACAGGGACTACACTCGGGTTGTTATCACTGCCTCCACCGCCTAGCTGCACTACACCTTTCCAAGCCCACCCAACTCACGCCGAGAAGATCAATCACAATCATCCCAACACATGCAAGCATAGCATTCATTTATAGTGGATATTAGGTAGCAAGGAAATAGGATATATAAATGGCAGTGCAGGCATATCATCATTATACGAGTAAAGTAAAGCGCTAGCATACTAGTTGCATGTCTACTAGGAATTTTAGACAATGGCTAGGCGTGAACCTGGATTTGTTCTTCTTCCTTGTTCAGGTAGTCGGGGTAGTGGTCAGCCTCCTCTTGCGACTCCGGAGCTCCTAATTACGCGGAAATAAAATAAGAACGGCGACTACTAGCAAAGAAACGCAAAAACGACGAGGCAAAAAGACCCAAACAACATCAAACTCTATTCTAATGCATAGGTCATGATTTTAAAAAAATATATAAACTGGTTTCATATTTTTCTAAGCTACGGTTGCTTTATTATTAATTTTCAAATTTTAAATCATTTCCTGAAATTAATAAATGATTTTCCGAAAAAGAAAAACAGCAAATATTAGCCTGCTGACGTCATCAGTGGGGTTAGCTGTGCTGATGTCAGCAGTGTGCCCTGCTGACGTCGGCGTTGACTTGGTCAACGTTGATCGGTCAGCGAGGTGGCTTCGACGTGGTGGACTTGGTCCACCGCGAGCCGTGAGAGCGGTTCACATGCGCCGGGTCTATGCGATCCTGGTGTGGCCGCGCCAGGATCTTCTGTGGCTGGGCGCGAACGGTTTGGTGTGGTCCCGCGTGTGGCGGCCACGGCGCGCCAGCGCGTTCGCGACGTCGCGCCCGGACGCGCCGGCAGGCGGCGGCAGCAACGACGGCAAGGCTCAAGATTGGTCGGCGAGGCTCGGATAAACGGGGAAAAGCTCGGGCTTGACACCGTAGAGACGTTTGGCAGGAACAAGGGGAGGCTTGGCCGGCGAGGCGGCTTCCTGACATGGAGGTGCGGTGGCGCAGCCATGGTGACGGGGCAGAGACGCCGGCGTTCGGCTCCGGTCACGAAGGCTGCGGCTTTGGCTGGCTTGCGAAAGGGCACGCGGCATGAGGCTAGCCTCATCCGCGGCCTTGGCTCGCGCGCGCGGGGAGAGCCCAAGACTCGCCCGCGATGCAACCATGGCACCCGCGCGTTCTGGGTGCTCCCGATACGCGGCGGCGACACGACGGCCAGGGTATAGCGCTGCGGCGACGGCGGTTTGCAGGTTAGGAAAGTGGTGACAGGGTCCTGCAGAGATTGAAGAACACGGCCCGAGGACTGGGTCCCATGAGGCTAGCAAGGCGGCGGTGGCGACATGGCTGGAGGACGGGAAAAAAGAGGTGCGGCGCGGCGGCTCACCGAGGGCAGCGTAGTCGTTCTCAGCAGCTCGGGGAGGACTTGCGGTGCACGGCGATCGGCAGCGCCGCAGCGCTTGGCTTCATCTTCTCTTTGTCTTCTCCAGCCCCCTCCTTCGTCTCCTTCCTATCCCCCTCTTCCCTTCTCCTCACTTCAGCTTGCAGGAGAAGAAAGACCCTAGCGGGGTGGCGGCTTGGACAGGGGAGCGGCAGCCGCGGAGGGGGTTTATAGGCGGCTGCCCTAGGGTTTGTTGGCCGCAGACAGCTCAGGATGCTCGGCGTCCGTGCCCCCTTTCCACGTAGAGCGAATCAGACGGGCCGCGAGCGCTGCGATGGGATCGGCAGGCGGCGGAAAAAAGCAGAGGCACAGCAGGGCAGAACGGTCGGGCGCGGGGAAGAAGATGCTGTAGCATCTTCTCCAACGCCGCAGCTGGGCTGGCTGGGCCGCGGGTTGCTGGGCCTCGGGGTAGTTAGTAGGCCGGGGTTAGATAGGTTAGCGGGCTGGGTTAGGTAGGTTAGGAAGTTTGGGCCCAGGAGAGTTAGATTAGGTTTTCTCTTTTCTATTTAAGTTAGTTTTTAATTTGAATTCAAACCTAGGATTTGAATTCAAATTCAAACAGAGAACCACAAAACCAAATAAAATCCAAATCAAACTATTTGATCCTTAGCACTTCAATTTGAATTTAATTTTCGAATTTAATGTGCGTAGGAATAAAGGGAGCAATTAGAAGACAATCTTATATGTTTGTTTGCATGCAATCAATTCACCAAAAATTTTGAAATTCGGATTTTTTTTTTTGATTCAGCACTCCGACGTAAATTTTGGGATGTTATAGTCTGAGGCTGCGTCTTCGTGCCACCATCCTCACGGCGCCTCCTCGGTCGCCCGTGGCATTGTGTGTGACTGCTCGTCCTCGGCGACCTCGACAGCTCATCCTCAACCACCGCTACCCTACGCACAACTTCCACGACCACAATTACTCGTCCTCGTCTCGGATTCATCGACATCGGCACAAAGGGCGGGAGGTGGCGGGGGGTTTTGGTGGGGTCAGACAAACGGCGTGGGGCGCTGTCACTAGGTGCCCCGAGCAACGGCCCTCAGCCAGCACGACAGAAGGCGAACGACATCACGCAACAATCGCAGATAAGTTCTTTATGAGGTGTAATATATATTCTTTCTTTATGAAACAGGAGGGGTTGCCCGTATAGAAACTTCCATGAACAAAGGCACCCAACTGTTCTCTGAAGCTTTCTAGTGTGGTGAAAGGATCCATTGGATCCACAATTATCAAATTAAGAGACGCCCAGCAATCATGTGTAAAGGCCACAATCAAGAAATAAGTGTTGTAATGTTTCCTCGGGAGAAACTTGACAATGTATTGAGTTGTATGAAGGCAGCTGCATATTTTTCCGTTTCAATAGGCCCCGCTTGTATTGAGATGATCGTTTAGCACTAGCCAAAAGAAGACCTTAGACTGTCTCCAACAACGGAGACCTAAACTAGCTACCCATTTCAAGGTTTGGGTCACCCACAGTGAAAAAGGTGGCTGCCTAAATATTTCCTTCTCCAACAACCAACGCAAAAACAGAGGACCCATTCTCTCCTCTCCTTTCTCCCGGTCGCAGCTGAAGCGCGGCGGGGCGGACGCGCTCGAGGCGGTCGGCGGCGGCGGCGAACTCGAAGGGCACGCGGAGCGACGCGGCGAGAGAAGTATGTTGGTTCCTACCTTCGGCTTCTCCTCCATTCTCACTGCGGGGCGATGTTAGAGTATATTTGGTAGTTTAGATATTGTATCCGGTGAGGATTTCTCCCCCCCACCAAGTCTTGTACTCTCATATATACCGGCCGAGGTCTCAATGCAATACAATCAATCCATTATACCAATCTCATCTTCCTACAATGTTAACAAAGGCACCCAACTGTTCTCTGAAGCTTTCTAGTGTGGTGAAAGGATCCATTGGATCCACAATTATCAAATTAAGAGACGCCCAGCAATCATGTGTAAAGGCCACAATCAAGAAATAAGTGTTGTAATGTTTCCTCGGGAGAAACTTGACAATGTATTGAGTTGTATGAAGGCAGCTGCATATTTTTCCGTTTCAATAGGCCCCGCTTGTATTGAGATGATCGTTTAGCACTAGCCAAAAGAAGACCTTAGACTGTCTCCAACAACGGAGACCTAAACTAGCTACCCATTTCAAGGTTTGGGTCACCCACAGTGAAAAAGGTGGCTGCCTAAATATTTCCTTCTCCAACAACCAACGCAAAAACAGAGGACCCATTCTCTCCTCTCCTTTCTCCCGGTCGCAGCTGAAGCGCGGCGGGGCGGACGCGCTCGAGGCGGTCGGCGGCGGCGGCGAACTCGAAGGGCACGCGGAGCGACGCGGCGAGGTGGCGCTTGGTCTCCATGATGGCGGCGGTGGGGTGGACGCGGTCCTCGCCGTGGAAGGCCTCAAAGATGGCCTGGATGCCCGAGCCGCCGAGCTCTGACCGCCGAACGCCGCCGCCGAGCTCCGACCGCTGAGCGCCGCCACCGAGCTCCGGCCGCCGAGCACGGCCAAGCTCCGCCGAGCGCCGTCGTCGAGCTCCGATCGCCGACCGCCACCGAGCTCCGACCGCCTAGCTCCGCTCGCCGAGCGCCACCGCCGAGCTCCGACCGCCGACCGCCGCCGAGCGCCGCTGCCGAGCTCCGACCGCCGCTGTCGAGGCACCGAGTGCCGCCGCGGGCCCGCCTCGCCCCGCCACGGAGCCTGGAAGCGATGGCCGCGCCCTGTCACGGGCCCACCACTCAACAAATACGTCGCGGTGGAGAGGGACATATCTTTGCGTCGCCCGTCGACTGCGATGCAAAATGCATCCGCCGGTTGCGTCCGCCGTTGGAGGGGGGTTTTGATACCTAAATGCACTGTGCAGAATGTATTTTGGGTTTGGGTTCCCATATAGGTATGCTGTTGGAGACAGCCTTATGGTTTGGCTGACATGTTGATTTCCAGAGCCACTTGAAAGCAGGATGTAATTCCCTATGACCTGTCAGGGCCTTGTATGCTTTTGCTACAGAAAAAATGGGACTGCTCCAAATATGAGATTTTTATCATTTTGACCACGAAATCGATGGTCTTCTCTAAAATGACCACCATACATTGGGCTTCTCTAAAATGATCACGAATTTATTGTCCATACGCTAGAATGACCAAATCCGAGTTTTCCAACTTTTATAAACTTTTGTTACCTTCTCTCCATTGAAATTGACCAAAATGCCCCGCTCTCCCCTCTATCTCTCCCTCGTCGCCTGGGACGCGTCATCGTCTTCCCAGCTTCCCGCCCGAGGCCGACGACCTCCACCGCCGCTGGCTGCCCGCTCCCAGCGCGATGGCCTCCCCACCGCAGCGTCCGCCCCCACCGCGGCGGCGCCCGTCCCTCCCACGACAACCTTCCCTACCGCCGCGGCGCGCGCGACGGGATGGCGGCGGGGCGGCG
>OAMR01000279.1:1255845-1272231 GCA_900205405.1 Echinochloa crus-galli
AGGTGCGGCGGCGCCAGTCGCCACGGGCGGGCGGTGCTAGTTGTTGCGGGCGGGGCGGCGGCGGCCGTCGTCGCGGGAGGGGCCGCTGTCGCCGGAGACGGCGCCATCCAGAGCGCCACCGTCGAAAGAGCAGAGACGGGCGGAATTTTTTTTTTCGTCGATAGGAGATCTCGTCGGCAGGAGTTAACAAGTTGAGGGTAGCTCGGTCTTTTTACGTGGAGAAAAAGTTAACAAAAGTTTATAAAAATTGTAGAACTCATATTTGGTCATTCTAGCGTATGGACAACAGATTCGTGATCATTTTAGAGAAGCCCAATGTATGGTGGTCATTTTAGAGAAGCCCACCGATTTCGTGGTCAAAATGATAAAAATCTCTCCAAATATAGGACCAGGCATCAAGCTCATTTGTGAGAGCCAAGGAGTCTAATAATTCTTGCAGCTCCTGGTATTGTTGGAAGGCTTCTTCTGAAAGGGGTACATGGAACAAATTATGTAAATGAGGCATTAGCTTCGTTTTGCTGATGGATATGAGTTTATTCTTTGTAAAGGAGAAAAGTTCTAGGTAGTGGATCCTTGGAATTCTACCCAACCATATATCGTCCCAGAGGAGACAAGTGCGACCATCACGAACAGTCACAGTTGCCATCCTTTTAAAAGAATCTAATAATTTGAGAATATCCAGCCACCAAAAGGATCCTTTATATGACAAAGAACCTTTCCATTAGGATAGTACTTCTCCCAAATCAGCTTAACCAAGGGATCTCATCTTTGTTTAGGAATTTGTGCCAATTTTTTAAGAGCAAAGCCTTATTTTGTTGCTTTAAGCTCAAGACACCCAGTCCTCCTTCTGATTTGGGCAATGTCACAAGCTTCAATGCTGCTTTTGGTGGTTTTTTTGGCGTTAATATTGGCTCCCCTCCACAGACAATTTTTGATGGGAACGGGGGTGCCCGATCTTCCGTCAGGTGAAGGATAACTCGTTTTGGGCGGAGCGCAATACACCGATCCGGCTTCAAGTCAGCCAACTCGAACCCCGCAATCTTAGCACCACGACTCCTCTGGTTATCAACCGTGTCACAACCCGGTTGACCTCGCCAAGAAGGCTAATCCCTGCCTGCAAAACGAAGAATACAAGTAAGAACTCGAAAGAACACAGCTCAATATGAAGTGACTCTGCAGATGTATGATTAAGATCGAAAGTTGGGGTTCTACAAACCGATAAACGGCGAAACTGTTCTTGACAGATTAATCTAACCAAAACCCAAGTCTAAACGATGGCGGCTACTGAGTTTATATAGCCTAAAGGGGCGTGCTAGGGTTGGAGGGGCGCCCCTCTATGGGCTTCCACACGATACATGGCCCAAAGGCCAAAATACGGCGACGCAGCACCGGAACAGATTCTGGACGTCAACTTGTTTCGTCAATTCCCGATGACTCAGAAAGAATTTTGAGGTGGGACTGGTGCCATTGGAAAGCTTATCTCGTTAGCTTTCCAAGCATATGTAGAACGTCAGAAACCGAGCCCGTAAGCGACCTGGGCGGCCAATTTAGTGTGGGCTGCTCCTGGACTCCGAGGCGGACTCGAACTTGAGTTTCTTTGGGCCTCCACATTGGCAACTCGAATCGGATTAATCTTGGGCCTTCTTGTTGACTTGGAAAATCTTCTTGGTCTTCTTGTTCTCCACTCCATGGACCATTCTTAGACATGCATGCGTGTCATGTCCTCATCAATTTTTCCTGAACTTATCGACTTGCTTGATAACCATACATTGGAGAGAGAAGGTGCACATGAAAAATGTTGGAAAAGCTGTGAACACCGAGTTTGTAATTTCCAATCTACCAGCCAGGGAGAGAAACTGGAATGTGCAGAATAATCTCTTTTTGCATCTTGAGACCAAGGGCCAAAAATCCTCCTCTCTTGTGTAATATACATTCTTTGGAAGTTCCGAATGCAAAACCAGAGGTTCCACAAATATGGTCATCTAATTTTCTTGTTTTGAGAAAGACAGCGCATACACTCACACACATGTACACTCACTCATATGAATACAAGTACGCAAACCTTACCCCTAGGAGCACCTCGAAAGACTAGGCCGACAGATCCAATCATGAAATTTACGAAGTCATCACAGGCGCCTCCCTACTGACGGGGACGTCGCCTACCACTGAAAGAATAGCACCGTTAATTTCTGGAATAAACCCAGAAAAATAAGGCACCCTTGCCGAGTCGAGCACTCCAACCCATTTGTGCAGGTTCCACAAGGAATTATACCAACGCATCTACGATCGATTCACTAATGATTTGGAATATTGATCTAGAGAGATATGAAAATCTTGAAATTTTTCTAGTAGATACTATACATCAAGATGAATCCATTTTAATACTGGCATAACAGATATTCTAGATTTGAAATGAAATTTCTTCCCAGAGCACTATTTTTGGATTTTCGGGTAAGTTGTTTGGCCTCAAGATGATCTATAAGAATCTGGGAAAAAACACCTAAATTCAAGATTCAAAAAGTACTATTTTATCATGCTAACTCTCTCCATAGGTGTTATGGTGAAAATCCAAGTTTCTTCACAAGCCATATACTAAACATCATGTTTTAAATTTAATTTCAAGTCCAATATATTTCAATTGGGCTCAAAAGATGCAAAGATGCTAGATATGATGCACATGCATATGTCATATTTTGGAAATTGGGTTGTAACAGGTTCGAGGCCTAGTGGAGTGAGATTGGAATTCAATGTGTCCATCTACCAATTAAGCAAGTGTTGCGTCCGTTACGTCTTTCTCTATATGTACTGCATAATTGCTAAGCAGGCACGAGGTGATTGGAGACATGTGTAGGAATTTTCTTTATCACTCCGTAGTTCAATTCTAGGTTAGAGATGAAGTTCACTTCAGGTCACGAACTAGCTAGGGTCGGCAATTTGAACACCATAATTCGAAAGGAGAGGAGTTAACAAAGGTATCCTTATTTTCGTCCTTGTATTTGGAAATGGGATGGTTCATATAGCATTCTACTTGCGAATCGAATTGGCTTGTAGTCCAATGGTAGGACGGTTCAGTGGGACGCTGTCCACCATGAATCCTGGTGCTCGCACCTTTTACCAGGATTTATCGGCGTTATGCGTTAACTGGTAAGCAGCGTTCCCGTCAACAACGAGGCGCCAATAGTAATATAGCATTCTACTTCCTTGTACATGTTCTAGGTGTCATGTTGAATTCATGTGGGGTCATTGACTCACCGTGCCTTTCAGTATCCATGCTTTGTATGATTTGTGCTCGCCTTTTTTCTTTGCTCATGAGATGGCGTGAGCTGATAGATGGTGTGCACGGGCCAGCAAAATCGCTAAGCCGTTTTGCATTACTAGATGCAATGCCCGCACGGCACGCGCGTGCTAAACTTTCTTCTACGTATGTGTCTCAATTCTGAAGCACGTACGTTTATTAATGATATGTAAGTACTAAAAAATTGTCACTTTAGTGGGCCATGTCAAACCGTACAAAGTGCTTTTAAAAATACTTTATATTCGCTCTTTCATGTATATAGAGAGATAGTTGGCATTTATTTATATGGAGAAAGCTCTCCAATTTATTGTCTATTAGCGATACGGGGTAATTATGTATAGACGTGGGTATAAATGTGGGTATATTTAGGTGAGCCTTTTTTAGGTGAAAAAAGTTTTGAGGTTTTGGTGGAAAAAATACTTGGGAATGTCCCTCCCCCCTCCTTTGTTTGGTTTTCGTCTAATTTCGTCGTCCTACTTTTCTGACATGTGGGACCTCTGTAAGGGGGGTATAGGTGGGGGGTGGGCCTTTTGTTGGTGAAAAAACACTTGGGAATGTCCTTTCCCCCTCCTTTGTTTGGTTTTCGTCTAATTTCGTCGTCCTACTTTCCTGACAGGTCGGTCCTCTGTGAGGGGGGTATAGATGGGGGTGGGCCTTTTGTTGGTGAGAAAAGTTTCAATTCCAATTCTCTTTATAGTATAGATATCCAGTTCAATTAGGAAGCACTCGTCCCATTACACCTTCTCTATATGATATTGCAGAATCGCTAAGTAAACATGAGATGATTTAAGAATGTGTTAGATTTTTCTTTATTCACTACTCCATGATTCAATTCAAGGTTAGAGACCATTAAGGTCATGCATATGTAGAGGATATTGACGTGGTGTGTTGGAAGATAGTGAAGTAGAGGAGTTTTCTTCTTTGTTTGTTGCTTTTCGTATTTCTGTAATAAGGCGGGAAGCGAATGAGGTGGCGCATGCGTGTGCAAAGATGGCCTCAAGCTCCTCGCCGTCGCATTCTAGTTAAGTTATACTCCGCCATGGCTGCGGTCGGGATTGTAACGATCACTCTATTGAATGAAAGCTTTACGCTTGCTAAAAAAAAAGAGTCGCTGCGGAAGAGGAGGACAAGCATCATTGAAAACCGCATGTAGGAACCTGGCCCAAGAAGTCCAAAAGTGTAGGCCCGCATGTATGGGTCTGGAATATGGATGAAAACGGTCGGGAAAAGTCTCTAACCACTTTTGATTTTGTATTTCTTATTCGGAAACGGAAACGGAAACGGGAAAGCCGGTCGGGAAATCGAAATCGGATATACGGGATATCGGAAACGAAACAATCCGATCGGAAACATGTCGATAACGGTCGAGACCCGGTAATTGAAATCGGGAACAATACTAAACAACTTCAAATATTCAACTCAAGACAACTTATGCAAGCATGATACTATCATAGTTCGTAGTAGAAAGCAGAAACTTCTACCAAATGACCATGATGGGAGTGCTAAGTATAACCTCATGTAAGAATATGATATAAACGTAAAGAAAAATAATATGATATATAATGAGGCAAGCAATCAAGGTACGATCGATTGAATGAGAAAAAAATGTTCAAATATTATTGTTGTCACAGCTAAAAGGGAAAAGAAAGTAGATAAGAAAAAAAAAACGTTGCTGGCCTGTCGCAGAATGGCCTGTAGGGCTTGCTGCTAAAGGGCCATTGCGGCCCATCGTAAGCATCAGTCAGTGCTCAAGGATAAGTTTGCACTCCACTCATGTAGTCATCATATTAGTCCCACCTCGCCCAGCTACAATGCAGGAGCAGGCATGCACTTCTATATAGCAGCCCCAAGCCGATGAGGCAGTGAAAAACTGTGGCACTGCGGAAGCTTTGGGCTCGGTGAAAAACTTTAATTCAAGTTCAACTAAAATAAAATATTTTTTAGTGAGAACAAATAATAAATACGGGATTCCCGACGGTAATTTCCCCGGGCCCTCCCGTTTCCGATCCCGTTTCCCGCAACGTTCCCGTTTCCGATCCTGTTTCCCGCAACGTTTTCCTGTTTTTTTTTCCTGATTCCGGATTTTACCGACAAAACGGTATTTGATCAGGAAAATATAAAAAACGGTGTCGGTCGGGACGGGATTTTCCCGTACCGTTTTCATCCCTAGTCTGGAAGGCCAGCAGGCCTAAAAGAAACTGCCCGAGACCAGTCCGAAATATTTTATTCATTTTGTTGTCCATCAATATAATCAATATACGCCCTGTTCGTGTGGCTGGTGGCTGGCGCTGGTTTTTGCTGAGAGAAAAACACTGCTGGTTGGTGGCTGGTGGCTGTCGCTGGTTTTCGCTGAGAGAAAAACACTGTTGGCTCGCTGGAAACAATCCAAACGAACAGGGCGATAGATGCAAGAATACTGTATTTGTGCACGTTTTTATTCGAGACCCATCAAAATAGATGCAAGGACAATATGTATGACAGCATCCAGCATGTCATACCAACAGACGTAAGTCCAAATAAACAAGTGCTTCCGAGTTCCGAGTGTGGAGTAAAGAACGACTGCCTTCACTACCACTCAAGTAACACAAAACGGAGGGGGTCCAATTTTTATGAGTTTATCTGTTGGATGGCATCTGACTGTGTTCAATCAATATTAAAAGAAGTCCATTTCGTGATGCAATGTGATAAACTGGCGGTTTGGCGAGCACCCATAAAGCTAGAGCAGAGGATTGCTAACCAGTGCATCCTTTAAGAGAGGTGAGCACGATTAACAACCGTAACATTGACCTAGAATAGAAAGAATTAAAAAATTGTCAGCTTTGTGCAATTGAAATAACATGAGATATTTCTCCGGCACGAAAATTTTACAAAAAAAATTCTGGGGAAAGATATATTGCTTTTGATTTGCAAGACCATCGTTAGTCTGTTTGGCCTCTATTATGATGACATTACTCATACCTTTATTGTGCATGCGTACAACTCAGTAGTGATGAGACCTCCAGGTAAAGAACTTGGCAATAGATTCTCTTCAGTCTTCTCGTACCTGCTTACAGGTTGGATGATCAGTAACTTACAAATCCCCCTGTCCATTCCTTGTATCCAGCGAGCAATGTCAGTTTACAAAGCTATATTCGTTTTAAATAACCAACACAGCCAATAATTACTCAAGTTCTCATAAACACAAATAACAAATCAAATAAACAAATCAGTACACATCTTTGCTATTGGATACAGGCAGTGTGGCTCGCTTGGGTTCCCTCCTCCCCGAAGGCTTTCTCGAGAAGGTATACTAGATCTGCGCTGCAAAGCCAACCAGAGTTACCAGAGAGAGCCTTCAAGGGAGAGAGGGACCAAGAGAGCCATGCCAATTGTCACTCTTCATTCTGAACTTATATGCAGACAACATTGGAGGGATATGGAAATGAAAGAACTTAGCGGACATTTATATAGTGCTCAGAAGCTACTATGCATGATGCAGATATCACAAATTACTAAACTAATCTGGCCAAGACATGCAACAACTGATGTATAATTAAAACAAGGTGCTATTGGATTACATAGCAGTAAAGTGATAAACATAGGCTCAACCGCCTAGAAAGAGACCATATGCTTTACCTAGTGGAACTATCTTTTTTAAGAAAGCATTTGTCTGATGGTACCTGATTGTGCCCATCAATTGGTCCATCTCAAGGTTCAAATTGGTACATACGGAGTATATGCAGTTTAACCAGAGTCTTTCATGCCAGCTCACCTAGTACCACAAGGCTCCAACAAAATTAATCAGCTTTGTTTCAAAAGAAAGCTAAACACTCATTTTGATGTTTATCAGGTTTTATCAGACTTGACGGCTATGCATAAGACAATAATACTAGGAATTCCATAATACTACATGCCAACAGAAGTTCTTGATAAGTTGAGTGGAGTTAATACATTAGCCGCATCACGGGGTTCGCTCTTCACTAACCTCTTTGAAGACGCAAGATGAAATCAAAACTTTTATTGGTAAAGCATGCCCACTTCCCTCCCTATATTTTAATCAGAATTGCCAAGGAGTGGATGAGCTGCCCAAATAAAAGTAGCATGGTTGGATAGCTGTATGAAAATGCTGTGATGCAAGAAACTATCGTGTGACTCCCACTCACGAAATAAACATACAACCACAAGGAAAAACAGCATAGCAGAGATCCATACACAATCGAAGACGTTAATCTGAACCTAGCAATTCAGTTTTTGCATTTGCAGAGGACAAGTTCAACCAGAGACAAGTGGTATACACCCACAGGCAAACTAAATAAGAATTTCACAAGAATCTTATATTGGATAGAAATATATTGTAGAACTCCTAGGTGACCCTTGGGTTTAAGGAGTAGCCAAACAACTTCTCCACTAATAAAGAGAAGCACTAGGGAAAAGATCCACAAAGGTGTAGATCTGGAGCACAGATGGTACGATAAGTAGTTAATTGTCAGTGTCAAGATCTCTAGAGGACATCTTTTGCTGTCCAGCGTATCTTTGTTAAGTCAATACAAGATTCTTACAGCTGCCAAAGAAAATTTTACAGCACTGAGCTGCGGGCAGCATATGAAAATGCACCTTATATCACATTTGTCTTACTATTTCACAAGCAGAAGAGAAATAGCTTGTTCACAACCATGAAGGAAGAGTTGTGAAGGAAACAACACAGGTTTGCCACTCTCAACAGATACCCTTAGATATAGCTACATAATTCAGTTATACATGATAGATAACAAAAAAATTAAAAAGCACAAAGATACAATTTCATTTGCAAAATTTGTTGAATATCCCTTTACTCACGTTCTAATCAAATAATTGAAAAGTAATTACATCAAATTTAACAAATCATGGAGATGAGAACCTAGCAGTGTTGTCCCTACAGCCTGGGGTTCTGATTCTGAATAATCTTTTTGGGTGCAAACAGATTCTACATTCTTTGACTTCTGGTTCCATAGTTCATTTTTTTTAGCCACTTGTGAATTAATAGCATCTGAAGCATGCATCTAACATCATCATAAGGTCATCAGGTAATTCCTCCAACTTACTGAATATTTCACTCTGTTAGTCTGTAAACCATCTGTTACTCTGTTTAAAACTCAGTACATGGTGTTTGAGTTTGTCCAAGAAAAAATATACAAGACTCGATGTTTGAGGACAAGGCGCAATCACAGGCCAAAATTCTAGCAAATAATTACCTAAAAGTGTTTGAATGGACTTATCAGTATGAAAGCGCCAGTTATCAATAGCTACGTGCATAGAGACCTGGTACATTACATGTATGGTGCTTCAAAATTGGACAGCTAAGAAGCCAGTAATAATAAACTAGAAATGTTGCAAATTAAATTCTCTTGATTGAAGTAGACAGAACTACCAAAGTTCAAATTGCGAGCATCCCAAGCACTGAGATCAGTGCAATGACCTACAACAATTGTCCAGTTATAGATCGGGCTTCATCAACCGATTGAACAAGGGAATTGGTCCGCAGCAGCAACTACTAGTACCCTCTCCTAGCAACTAAAGACCAGCATCCCTCAAAAAAAAAAAATTCTGCTCCTATTTCGACCCAAATCCCCCCATCCATTTCAGGAGTTCACATCTGAACAAGATCAGATACTTGAGTCGGTCGAAATGTACCTAGTTAATCCAACACAACGCATCATATTTCACTCCTGCGCCACGCTCTTTCCGACGATGCCCTTGCCCTGCAAATGCTCCATCTCCGCCATCGCCCCAGCGGACGCCACTGTGGGCAATGCATCATACGACGATCCATTATGCCTCCTCCCGGTACCGGCGCTGCCATCAACCCCAAACCACCTCGCCACCCCGAGGAGCACCCCGGCCGCGACGGCTGCCACGACGACGCAGTGCACGGACAGGTTCCCTAATATTTCTTTTTGTCTAACAAATGGTGTATATGGTTAATGCCATCGCTACCTAGTTAGTCCAGCAACATTCTGATAGTTCATCTGTCAAAAATCCTGGTAGAACTCTGAATATAATCTATTTTGTCAGATGGGATCTAAACTTAGTTCTCGGAGCTTCCCAGTGTCACTGCTGCATCTCAAGATAGTGATTATGCAACAGGCAATCCATCGGCAATTGCTATCAGCAAATGTAGAAAATGCAATCTGTGGCTTCTTGTCCAACGTCCTCCTGTAAAATTTGGCAGACCGACTTCACTGAGGAAGATGATTAGGGAACAATTGCCTAAGGAAAAAAAATGGGAACTTTTGGGCTGAAGAGAATACCAGTTTGTGTACAGAACGATAGGCATACTCTGTTTTTTTTTTTTGAAAAAGGAAGCTTTATTCATCTTAGACAATTACATCGAGATGATACAATTATATAAGATCCAATCCGGCCTCTGCATAACTAAGATGCACAGAGCCAATGAAAAAGAAACAAAAAAAGAGAGCACCATGACCTAGCAAACTACCACAAGCGCCTTCATCTTCATCCGGTTGTAGATCAATGGCACCTAGCACACCGTTTTCTTTGCGTTCGATCCTTGAGAAGGATAAGTTGAATGGAACAAATTATGCGGATTGGATCCGAAACCTTAGAATTGTTCTCAGGGCTGAGAAAAAGGAAGATGTTCTAGACACCCCATTACCAGTTGAGCCTGATGATAACGCAACCCTTGCTGAGAAAAATGCTTACAAGAAGGCATGTGATGTCAATCTTGAAGTGAGCTGCCTTATGCTTGCTTGCATGGAACCCGAGCTGCAGATGCAGTTTGAGACAAACCATGAGGCGCACGATATGATCGAGGCGCTTAAGGACATGTTCCAAACTCAGGCCAGGACTGAAAGGTTCAATGTCTCAAAGGCCTTTGTGGAAACCAAGCTAGCAGAAGGCGCAGCTGTAGGGCCACATGTGATCAAGATGGTTGGTTACTCACAGAGGTTGGAGAAGCTAGGCTTCCCACTTGGCCCAGAGTTAGCCACTGATTTTATTCTAGCATCACTTCCGCCTAGCTTTGGGAACTTCATTTCGAACTACCATATGCATGGGGCGGAGAAGGGATTGAATGAGTTGTGTGGCATGCTCAAGACAGCAGAGGCTGACATCAAGAAAAGCGCTAGCAGCAGCCATGTGATGGCCATCCAAAACAGGCCTAACTTCAAGAAGAAGGGCAAATCTTGGAAGAAAAAGAAGGGCAAGGCTAAAGATATGATCTCTCAGCCAAGCTCTACGCCCCAGACTGAGTCTGGACCAGCTGCAGAAAAGGAGGAGTGCTTTTATTGTAAGGAACTTGGTCACTGGAAGAGGAATTGCAAGAAGTACCTGGCTTTTCTAAAGAATGGCGGTAGTAAGAGTACTTCCGCATCAGGTACACTTGACATTAATATTACATACATTTTTCTCGCTGAATCTTCTATTAATTCCTGGGTATTTGATACCGGATCGGTTGCTCATATTTGCAATTCGATGCAGGGACTAATAAGAAGTAGAAGCATGGGAAGAGGCGAAGTTGATTTCCGAGTGGGCAATAATGCAAGAGTTGCTGCTTTGACCGTCGGGACGATCGACCTCGGATTGAGACGATTTTTATATGAAAATTCATCTACAGAAAATTTTACACATGATTCCGACTGCCAAGGGCAGTTTCTCTGAATTTAGATTTGCTAAAAAGGGCCGGGAAGATAGAGTTTTCAGCGATTTAAGTTTGAACGTCGGAATCGGCTAACTTGTTTTTGCAGAATCATGTGATCGGTATGGCCCTATGTGCATGTGATGCATATATGTAATTAATCATGACCACGGAAGTCTACCTATTAGCCATGACTGAGCAAAAGAATGTTCAAGCTGGAGCTTATTTGCCATGACTGAACTCTGAACATGAGTTCACAGACAGCTTATTAGCCAACGCCAACAGATCAGCAACAACAGGACAGACAACAGACGAAGAGCTGAACTGACATAAACATTACACATGAGCAAGTTTACAGTGCTACAAGAAGAAAATCATTCCAGTGCTGGTGATTGTTGGGAGGACATTCATACCGTATCATTACTATGTAAATGTTGTTCTTATTGTTTTACTTCTACATATGCGATGATAATGGTTATTTTTGTGCATGCGACGGTAGAAGTAGAACGATCCCTCAGCAATGTTTAAGTTATGAATGCCCTCCCAACTAAATCTTGCACCGTCACATGTCTTGTACAATTAGTGGTAGGTCTATGAAATTAGGGTTCCACTAGTTTTCCTTGACTAGATGGGTTCGTATCGGATACTTACTCGCATAAAGGGTTGGTTAACTTAGACAAGGTCATCTTAACGGTTAAGGACCTTGGGGCGTGAAGGTTGGACGCCGAGACATAGAGATGTCACCCAACAACAGGAGTCATATGTGATATGATTAGCAAAGGTTGCTTACCGATCTACCATGTCTTCTAGCGGTGATGCTAAAGCTCACTAATGGACTTGTTAGTTGTGGATCCTGAATCACTAAGTATCAATGGAGGGATATTGATTTTAGTGGGAGTAGACTCTGTTAAATTGTTTAATGTATTTTACTCTATCATAGATATGTTGTCTTAGTATTTTTGCATTATTTTCGTTGTAGATCAATGGCACCTAGCAATGCACCGTTTTCTTTGCGTTCGGTCCTTGAGAAGGATAAGTTGAATGGAACATCAAATATTGTTTATTTCAATCGGCTCTTACTTAATTCCACACGAGGTACCTACCCTTGGGGCGCATGCATCCGGAGACAACTCGGTGGACAGCACAGCATGGATCTGTCTTGCATCCAAGACCTCTCTCCGTACGCAAAATAGCATCGATCTGCTATTTTTCTGCCGTTCGCCCCATACAAGGAAGGCCTGTCTCCGTACAAGACTTGCATGCTGTTGGAAATATAGAGCTAACTGGATTCGATTCACTATTCACTAGTGGGCTCAGGCGTTAAAGTCATAATGGGCTTCTCATTGAGCTTGGTGTGTTTTCAAATCTTTCCCTGATGATTTTAGTAGATATGGCTATGTCTACTTAATGAAGCACAAGTCAGAGACTTTTGAAAAGTTCAAAGAGTTTCAGAATGAAGTTGAAAATCAGCGTGGTAAGAAAATTAAAGCCTTGCGATCAGATCGTGGAGGCGAGTATTTGAGCCACGAGTTTAGCACTCATCTAAAGTGTTGCGGAATTGTTCCACAGCTAACGCCACCTGGAACACCTTAGAGGAACGGTGTGTCCGAGCGACGTAATCGAACCTTGTTAGACATGGTGCGATCAATGATGAGCCAGTCAGACCTACCGTTATCATTTTGGGGTTACGCTCTACCTACCGTACGTCGGTCAACGGCGCCCTATGCACCGCCCTCGCGGAGCCACCGTCGAGCACCGTCTTGGATGCGCCGCCACCAGATCCGGACGGAACCGCCGAAGATTCGCCCGGCCGCCGCCATCCCGAGGTCCATCGGGCTTCCGGCGAGGCCCTCTGGCGGCGGCGGGTGGAGGGAGGGAGGGACGGGGGAGGCTGCGGCGGCGGCGTGGGTGTCTGCCCGTGCCGCCCAGTAGGGCGATGCGGGGGTCGGGGGTCACCTGATCGCAGCCCTCCGGGAGATTAGCTGTAGGCATACTCTGTTATGTAACAATTTTGACAGACTTTTTCCCTAACCAATAATGTGTATGATCGGGCATGCCTTGGCTTGCCAGAGAGTGCCAGGAAGAACCATCCATGATCCATCGCAGACCAACCAAAATGCGACGACTGCTTTCTCCGATAGACTTTCTGTACGAGCATGAATAGTTTGTTCCCTTCCATGGCAGCGGCAAAAAACCTTCAGTTCTTGTAAAAATAATCTAGTACTTCACAAGGGCTGGAATTACAGCATAGCAGTCTGCTAAGCAATGGAAAAGCCAGTTCAGAAGCAGAGTGTCTGGTAAACTGACGAGTAGTTCAGCCTACAAAAAGGCAAATTATATGAAAAAGGGAAGACACATTCAAAAGGAAAATGTTAGCAATAAGCAAGGGAAATCGAAGAGGAGCAATTTGGGGATCCACGGTCCGAGGAATCGACGAATCTGATACCAGTTGTTAGCAATAAGCAAGGGAAATCGAAGAGGAGCAGGGAAATCGGGAAAGAACAGCAAGAATTAGGACGGCGGCCAAGACGGAGTACTTGTTCCTTGAGGAAGAAGAAGAAGAAGTTCTGTTGTTTGTTCATACCATCGATACCCTCTCACATCTCCCCAACAGCATATAAAGGAACTATCCTATTACAGTAGATGGGCTAATCAGTTGACCCATTCCTCTCCAAGTAGCCGCACATTGATTCTCCTGGGCCTTGCGCTTGTCCTCGGCCCAACCACCGGTCCTGGGCCATGCTCTGTCCTCAGGGTACTGGTAACAGAAAATTCTAACAAGGGTGTGCAGAGTTACTTAGACTCGGCACTACACAACGAGGCAGCAGGCTGCCATGCCAATTTTTCTAGGTATTAAGGCTTTTGCAAAAGAAATAATTAACAATAACCATAACTCATGATAAACAAAACATAGTTAAGTTACAGTTTTATGTCATGTAGCCAGTAGGTAAATGACTGAGTCTGTCACTAGGAAGCTGGAACAGGTTGCTTCTTGTTTCTCTTTCATCTATTACATTAGACACATGGTTGATAGAAGGATTAGCACTAAGCCGCTAGCCATTGGGTTGCACACCTAGATTAATGACATTACTTACAGACAACAGATGAGGTTATGTAATTTGGCAACATTGTTCTGTTGGATACTGAACATCAAACCTATAAACCCCAAATTCATGCATGAATAAAATACTACTTTGGTTCCTTAAAAAAACGATTACTTTGCCAGCTTTGTTCAGTGATCACTGTAAGCTGATTTTCCTCACAGCTCTATCTGATCTGAGAAATTGCATATCACATATGGATCTTTACCCTAATTTCTTTTCCAACGAAGATAAAGAATTCCCATGTGTTTCAGAAGTCATCGCTTCTGTCATGAGCCTAAATAGCTTCTTGTTCATGTTTGTTTTCATGAATATTGTTTTGCCAGAGGGATATATACGACTGATACCAAGATCTGCTGCCATCCGCCTTACATAGAGCTTTTTCAGTAGCAACTGCAAGAAAAAGAAAGTACAGCAGAGTAAGCCACTAAACTGAAATCATCAAGTCTGATTATATTAGCACTTCTGACCTCCATATCACGGGGCTCCTTTCCATATCGTCGACGGAGATCTTCTGTGAACTGTATTAAGGTCCATAGATCTTTCTCTGCAGCCTTTGCTGCTTCGTTGAGCAATTCAACAGGATTTTCCAGGTAACTTATGTATTCAGAGGAGAGACAAGGAGAAATGTTTATGTCCAGCTGCTTGATGAAAAGAGCCACTCAGAAATGATATTTTAATAAAATGGCAAAATACCATTATGCAATGCTTGCATAAGAAAGCTAGCTGCCCAAATTGAGAAGTATTTTCAGGTTAACCTGAACATCTTTGTAAGGAACAGGTACAAGGCAAAACTGATCAACCTGAAAGAGTGCAAATAATCATGTCAAAACTATCACAGAAAAATATCATGAAATGTTGAAATTGCAGTAAGATCTTAGCTTTAAAAAATACTTAATACTAAAAGTAAAACATAATTCTTCCCGAATAGTTTCTTTTTTTTCTCGAACACGCAGGAGAGCTGCGTATCATTATATTAATAGAAGAAGAAGAGCCATACAGAGACTCAAACACCCACACCAACTCACACACCGTCTCCTAGGGGACACACACTCTCTCACACACACACACATAGAAAAACCACCAGATCACCTAGTAAGGTGAAAAGGTTCAAGACCAGCACAAGACTAAGACCGCTAACCCACCCCAGTTAACGCTGCTAGTCTTTTAGCCCCTGCCCGAGACCAAAGTCCAGCCTCCACTCTAGCTATGTTCAAGGCACCCCCAACATGAGGACTGGCTCCGTTGAAAACACAGTCATTACGATGTCGCCAAACAGTCCATACTCTGAGGATAATTAGAGAGTTCAATCCTTGCCGTAGGTCCTCATTGCTTGCTCTTTCCTCTACCCTTTTCCACCAGCTATCAAAAGAAGGTTCTTGTGGCTGTGGGGCAAAGACAGCCAGGCCAAAGGATTGAAGCAATCTGAACCAGAATTCTCTAGTGAACACACATGACCCCAAAAGGTGCTGAATGCTTTCATCTTCCTGTGCACATAGTGGACATTGAGCGGGAAGTGGATATTGAGCGGGATGGGGAAGGCCTCGCCGAGCTAGGCGATCTGCAGTCCAGCATCTGTGGTGTCTAAAAGAAGAGTTAACAAACGAACTGTCCAAGAAGCCTTGACAAATGATCAGTGGCTAGAAGACATTCAGGGAAATATTTCTGTGGACGCCTTGATGGAATATCTAGTCTTATTGGACATAATAAGTTAGTGTTGTGCTGCAGCAAGGGATGCCTGACAAACATATATGGCGGTTAACTTCTTCAGGATCATACACAACGGTCGGCATATGAGGCTCTCTTCCATGGATCAATCTCTTTTGAGCCGTACCAGCGAATTTGGAAGTCCTGGGCCCCGCCTAAATGCCGTGTCTTCATGTGGTTGGTCGCCCATAACAGATGCTGGACTGCAGATCGCCTAGCTCGGCGAGGCCTTCCCCATCCCGCTCAATGTCCACTATGTGCACAGGAAGATGAAAGCATTCAGCACCTTTTGGGGTCATGTGTGTTCACTAGAGAATTCTGGTTCAGATTGCTTCAATCCTTTGGCTTGGCTGACCTTGCCCCACAGCCACAAGAACCTTCTTTTGATAGCTGGTGGAAAAGGGTAGAGGAAAGAGCAAGCAATGAGGACCTACGGCAAGGATTGAACTCTCTAATTATCCTCAGAGTATGGACTGTTTGGCGACATCGTAATGACTGTGTTTTCAACGGAGCCAGTCCTCATGTTGGGGCTGCCTTGAACATAGCTAGAGAGGAGGCTGGACTTTGGTCTTTGGCAGGGGCTAAAATACTAGCAGTGCTAACCGGGGTGGGTTAGCGGTATTAGCCTTGTGCTGGTCTTGAACCTTTTCACCTTACTAGGTGATCTGGTG
>OAMR01000279.1:1272980-1295397 GCA_900205405.1 Echinochloa crus-galli
GCACCGCACGCCAGCCCGAGCGACATGGTGTTGAAGAAGAACAGCCGGTGACGATGTCGAGGTACGTGCACGGGATCGACGGGCGTTGGGCGATGCAATCTCGAGCAGTGCTCGAGTAAAAATAAGAGAAAATACCAAAAGAAAATCAGCAGCAAATCTTCGTGTAGAACCTCTGGGTGCGCGTAGCACAGACACCTCAATCTCTAATTTCTTTCTACCAGTCGCACGGTGTGGTCAAAGACCAAGCAACCATGCGGGAGAGGAGTCAGAAACTCGAGCCGGAGGTGCCCCGGCGGACGGCGATGGGGGTGGACGGCCGGCTCCCCTCCAGAGCTGACGGAGGTCCCAGCCGGCGGGGGCGGATCTGCTCGAGCGGCAGTGGAGGAATGCGCCGAGGCGGAGGAGCCCGGCCGGCGGCGGCGGATCCGCCCGCTGGAGCAGGAAGCCCATGAACCCCGCACGGGATCTACGCAGGGAGGTCGGGCCGCGGTGAAGAGGACGGGGACGAAGCGGAGGCGCCGCCGTGCATGCCGCCGCCGACGAGTTCAACGCACCGCGCAGAGGCCCATGCTGCCACCACGGCAGCACGAGTAGGGCACGGCCGACGGAAGGACCGCGGCTGCCACCACGGCAGCGCGGATCGGGGTCGTCGTCGATGGCTTCCACGGCGTCGATGGTGAGGTACGCGTCGATCTGCTGCATCGCTAGACTCGACGAAGAGAGCGGCGGATCTGAGGAGGCCGCCGCAGGGGTAGGAAGGGGACGCGGCCCCCGGCGGAGGTCATGGAGAACCTCCCCGGGGGCGCGCTAGGAGGCCGTCGAGAGGGCTCGCTGGAGGCACGCCGTGGTGGACGGCCGGCGGCGCGCAGGAGGCAGGAGCGCCGGCGGCGCTAGGGTTGGGACAGCGGAAGATTAGCCTAGGATCTCAAACCCTAATCTCGTGATACCATGTAGAGAGATGGGATTGGTATGATGGAATGATTGGTTTGCATTGAGGCCTCGGCCGGTATATATAGAGTACAGAGACTGTCCGTGGATACAACTAGCAGTACGGGATTATCTAACATATACTCTAACATGCATTACATGCTGTTTGGGGGAAAAATTTCAGAAACCTGTGGATGTTAAACTCAGCCTATATCACACTCATCCCAAAAAAGGAGGACGCTGATCAAGTTAAAGACTTTCGGCCGATCAGTCTAGTGCATAGCTTTGCTAAACTCCTCACAAAAATCCTTGCCAATAGGCTGGCAGCCAGGCTCAATGGAATGGTCTCCCCCAACCAAAGTGCTTTCAATAAAGGGCGCTTTATTCAAGACAACTTCATGTTGGTTCAGCAGACTGCCCGTTTCCTGCAGACCCAAAAGCAGCCAAGAATCCTACTCAAGTTAGATATCACCAAAGCATTCGACTCTGTCTCCTGGTCCTTTCTTATGGAGGTGCTTGTGAAACTTGGTTTTGGTACACGATGGAGGGACCTTCTATGTGGGCTGTTGGTAACCTCCTCAACTCAAGTTCTCCTAAACGGGTCCCCGGGTGAGTTCATTCAGCATCGACGAGGCCTTAGGCAAGGAGACCCCCTGTCTCCTATGCTCTTTATCCTGGTAATGGATGTTTTAAACTGGTTAGTTACAAAAGCAGCAGACTCGGGCCTAATGCAACCGCTTGCTACAAGACCAATCCAACACAGAATTTCTTTGTATGCTGATGATGTAGCATTATTTCTCAGACCAGCTGCCAATGATATTAACCTCACTCTGAATATTCTTCAGCTGTTTGGTGATGCTTCAGGGCTTGTGACTAATGTTCAGAAAAGCAATGTGATGCCTATCAAATGCTCCAGCGAAGATCTTGCGCTCGTACAGAACCTGCTCCCATGTGAGTTGGTGAATTTTCCTTGTAAATATCTGGGCTTACCTTTGTCTCTAAAAAGGTTGACCAAGGAGCAGCTCCAACCTATCATCGACAGAATTGCTGACCAACTCCCAGGATGGAAAGCCGACTTGATGAATCGGGCTGGTAGAGTGGTAGTGGTACAGCATGTACTCACGGCAATGATAGTTTATATGGTCATGGCAATTGATCTACCTCCCTGGGCAATCAAAGCAATCGACAAAATTTGACGAGGTTTTATGTGGAGAGGTCGCAAAGATGCAAAAGGGGGCCATTGTCTTATTGCCTGGCCAAAGGTGTGCCGCGACCGTGAACTAGGTGGACTTGGAATATCTGACCTAAAATCCCTAGGAATTGCACTACGAGTGAGATGGCCCTGGCTGAAAAAATCAGAACCAGATAAACCATGGGCCAGCTTACCTCCTCAAGTTGGGAGGTAAGTTCAGGCACTAATGTCCCTGGCAGTTTACACAGAAGTTGGAAATGGGACCAATACCTTGTTATGGAAGGACAGAGGCTACAGGGGAAAAATATTCAGGAGTTGGCCCCATGTCTGGTTACTTCGGTGTCTAAAAGAAGAGTTAACAAACGAACTGTCCAAGAAGCCTTGACAAATGATCAGTGGCTAGAAGACATTCAGGGAAATATTTCTGTGGACGCCTTGATGGAATATCTAGTCTTATTGGACATAATAAGTTAGTGTTGTGCTGCAGCAAGGGATGCCTGACAAACATATATGGCGGTTAACTTCTTCAGGATCATACACAACGGTCGGCATATGAGGCTCTCTTCCATGGATCAATCTCTTTTGAGCCGTACCAGCGAATTTGGAAGTCCTGGGCCCCGCCTAAATGCCGTGTCTTCATGTGGTTGGTCGCCCATAACAGATGCTGGACTGCAGATCGCCTAGTATGAGAAATACATGTGTGCTGATGATAAACAAGCTGGCTCGCGAGCAAATCGAGCCAGCTCGAGTTAGCAAACGAGCCGAGCCGAGCAGCTTCTCTGACTCGCTTCGTTAACGAACCGAGCCGAGCTGGCTCGTTATGTTAACGAGCCAGCTCGAGCTGAACTGAGCCAAGCCAAGCCAGCTCGATATCCACCCCTAACTAAGACCGCTGACCCACCCCAGTTAGCGCTGCTAGTCTTTTAGCCCCTGCCAGAGACCAAAGTCCAGCCTCCTCTCTAGCTATGTTCAAGGCAGCCCCAACATGAGGACTGGCTCCGTTGAAAACACAGTCATTACGATGTCGCCAAACAGTCCATACTCTGAGGATAATTAGAGAGTTCAATCCTTGCCGTAGGTCCTCATTGCTTGCTCTTTCCTCTACCCTTTTCCACCAGCTATCAAAAGAAGGTTCTTGTGGCTGTGGGGCAAAGACAGCCAGGCCAAAGGATTGAAGCAATCTGAACCAGAATTCTCTAGTGAACACACATGACCCCAAAAGGTGCTGAATGCTTTCATCTTCCTGTGCACATAGTGGACATTGAGCGGGATGGGGAAGGCCTCGCCGAGCTAGGCGATCTGCAGTCCAGCATCTGTTATGGGCGACCAACCACATGAAGACACGGCATTTAGGCGGGGCCCAGGACTTCCAAATTCGCTGGTACGGCTCAAAAGAGATTGATCCATGGAAGAGAGCCTCATATGCCGACCGTTGTGTATGATCCTGAAGAAGTTAACCGCCATATATGTTTGTCAGGCATCCCTTGCTGCAGCACAACACTACTTATTATGTCCAATAAGACTAGATATTCCATCAAGGCGTCCACAGAAATATTTCCCTGAATGTCTTCTAGCCACTGATCATTTGTCAAGGCTTCTTGGACAGTTCGTTTGTTAACTCCTTTTAGACACCGAGGTAACCAAACATGGGGCCAACTCCTGAATATTTTTCCCCTGTAGCCATCTGTCCTTCCAGAACAAGGTATTGGTCCCATTTCCAACTTCTGTGTAAACTGCCAGGGACATTAGTGCCTGAACTTACCTCCCAACTTGAGGAGGTAAGCTGGCCCATGGTTTATCTGGTTCTGATTTTCCCGAATAGTTTCAAACTGGAATTGCTTACAGGTTGACACATAAGGACTAGCCAAAACGCTCTTAATTATCCTTTGAGTGATCTCAAGACTCAACAACAATAATGCATACACCATGAATGAGGCAAATAATATGGTTAAAAAGGGTACGGCATTATCATGAGACCTGTACGCCAGTAAGAAGATAAATCGTTCATAACAGTAGTCCTCTTCTTGTCCAAGACAGATGCATCTTAGTCTAGATTCCATTTTATTTGGCATTGGTTGCATACTAAGAAGTGACTAGCCCTACTGATGCAAATGTATAGAAGACAATTATATGCATTATTAGTGCTGATTGATTTGTACTAGGATAGTTTCCTTGTAATACAAGCCACATTGGCTATAGTATATATGAAAGGCTCACCCCTCAGATTGGGTGTGGTGTTTCCCCCTATCTGTCTCTCTACATGGTATCACGAGTCTGGGTTCCCCCTGATTCGGCCTTCCCCTGCTAACCTCCTCCCGGCGCCACCGCTTTGGTCGCGCCATCTCCCCTGCCACCGATCGCCGCCGCATTGGCCGCGACCGCTGCGCCGAGCCCCTTTCTCAGTCGCTCCCCACCACCGCCGCCACCTTTGGCCGCGGGATTCCTCCTCCCTACCCCCCTTCTGCGGCCATCTTTTCCGGCCACCGCCAACCCCACCCTCTGCTCGATTCCATCTGCTGCATCTCGGTGCCGCCATGTCGGCCCCCGGCTCGGAATCAACCAATTCCTCCACCCTCTCCGCCGACAGCTCCTCGCAGTTCAGCGGCAGCGGCGGCAATGGGCACTTCTTCGTCCATCCCTTCGCCGCCGTGAACGTGAAGCATCACGTTCCGCTCACCCTGGAGCTCAAGGGTGGGAACTTCGCCAAGTGTAGCACGCACCTCCTTGCCATGTGCGGCAAATTCGGCGTCCTCCACCACGTCGTCAGCGAGACGCCGCCGCGCCCCGACGACCCCTCCTGGCAGCAAGCAGATTGCTGTGTCATGAGTTGGATTCTTGGCTCCATCGCTGAAGCCGTCCTCGACATGGCCATGGACGGCCCCCTGCAGACGGCGAAGCAGCTCTAGTCCGCCATCAACGGCCTGTTCTAGGCGAACAAGGCGCAGCGGGCCATTTTCTTGAGTCACGAGTTTCACTCGATGACTCAAGGCGACTCCACCGTCGACGACTACGTCCTGCGAGTGAAGACGACCGCCGACAAGCTTCGCGACATCGGCCACGCCGTCTCCGAGCCGACCCTCGTCCTCAACCTCCTCCGCGGGATGAACGAGGAGTACTCCGGCACCTCCGACCACATCGCCGCCACCAGCCTCACTCTGAAGTACGCGCGGGATCAGCTCTGCCTGAAGCAGTTGCGCCTCAAGAACGGGAAGAAGGTGGCCGCCGCCACGGCGCTCGTCGCCGGCTCTGCCCCCTCTTGCGGCGGCTCTGCTTGCCGCGGCTAGCAGCAGGCGCCGCAGCAGCCGCCCCGCGGCGACGGCCAGCGGCGCAACTCCGGCAAGAAAGGCGGGCGCAGGAATGGCGGAGGCGGCAACGGAGGCGGCTACGGCAGCGGATTCAGCGGCGCGTACTTCGGTGGCGGTTACAGAGCACCTGCCGGTGGATTCGGGCGTCCGCCCGCTGGCCCCGCCCCTGCTGGGCCCTGGTTCTGTATGAACCCGGGCGGCCAGTACTGGGCCGGCGCTGGTGGGCCGCCTCCTGGGCCGTCGTGGCGCCCCGCGCCCGGTCTGCTGGGCTCTGGGCCGCAGCAGGCCCGTGCGGCCTTTGCTCCCCTTGGGCCGCAGCAGGCCCACATGGCGTTCGCTCCACTCCAGTACTCGCCAGGCCCGTTCACCGCTGCACCGGCCCAAGCTTCGACGTGGGATCAGGCTGGGCTCATTGCAGCCCTCCAGCAGATGTCTGTCCAAGGGTCTTCCCCTTGGGTGATGGATTCTGGCTCCACCTCCCACATGACGTCCTCGGATGGTATAATCCTCAAACGTCTGCCCACTTCCATTTCTTCAATTTTAGTAGGCAATGGTACTAGTATCCCAGTCACGTCTCACGGTCACTCCGTTCTCCCCACCACAGCGTCCACTTTTGCACTCAATAACGTTCTTGTCGTTCCCTCAATTGTTCAGAATTTACTTTCTGTACGTCAGTTCACTCGCGACAACCATTGTTCCATTGAGTTTGACGCTTTCGGTTTTTCTGTTAAGAACATTCCGACGGGGCGCGTGATTCTTCGCTGCACTAGCGACGGGATCTATACACCTTGCAGCCTTCCACCGCTTCTGCACTCGTCGCTGTCTCCAGCACCCTGTGGCACCAGCGCCTCGGCCACCCAGCTCCAGCAGCAGTAGCTAGATTGAATAAAAACCATTTATTATCTTGTAATAATTTAGGACGATCACTTTGCCATTCCTGTCAGCTTGGCAAACACGCTCGCCTGCCCTATGTTTCATCTACCTCGCATACTGCTGCACCTTTTGAGCTTGTTCATTGTGATGTTTGGACGTCACCAGTTCCTAGCATTTCCGGGTATTCTTATCACTTGGTGATTTTGGACGATTTTTCCCACTTCTGCTGGACATTCCCCCTCAGACGCAAGTCTGACGTCCACCAGACCATAGTTGATTTCGTTGCTTACGTGCGCACTCAGTTTAGCCTGCCCATTAAGTGCTTTCAGGCCGACAACGGCACGGAGTTTGTCAACAATGCCACGTGCACCTTCCTGGCAGCACATGGCACCATGTTATGCCTCTTGTGTCATATACCTCCGCACAGAACAGGAAGGCTGAGCGTGTCCTCCGCACGCTCAATAACTCCGTGCGCACCCTCCTGCTCCACGCGTCCATGCCAGCTTCATACTGGTCTGAGGCCCTTGCAGCCGCTTGCTACTTGCTTAATAGGCGCCCCTCGTCCTCCATTCACCACGAGATCCCCTACACACGCCTCTACCGCGAGCCGCCTAGCTATGACCACCTGCGAGTTTTTGGGTGCCTCTGCTATCCCAATCTCCAGGTGACCTCCGCCCATAAGCTAGCCCCGCGTTCCGCTGCCTGCGTGTTCCTCGGGTATCCCGCCACTCATAAGGGGTATCGCTGCCTCGACTTGTCCACTCATCGCATCATCATATCGCACCACGTTATCTTCGACGAGTCGCATTTCCCTTTTGCAGACGCCTCACCCACTCCACCACCGTCGTCCCTTGATTTTCTTACCGACGACACTATGGATACTATGCTTTGCTCTACTAACCCTGCAGCTCATCCTTCGGCGTCCGCGGTCGCTCCGTTCTCCTCGAACGTTGAGCAGCCGCTCCCCTCCTCCGAGTCAGCAGGTCCGGGAGGGCGTGGTCACGTGCCCCCGTTAGGACCTGCGCCTCCAGGCGGGTCCGGCCCTGCGCCCCCGCCTGGACCCCCTCCAGCACCACCGCTGCTGGTCTTCTCGCGCCGACCACGACCAACAACGTCTCCTCCTGCGCCGACCGTGCCTGCCCAGCCTGCTCCTACACCTGCCACCCCGGAGTCCTCCAGACCCGTGACTCGTACACAGTCCGGTGTCATTCCATGCATGCAGTACAAGGGGCTGGCTGCCATCGTCCCGTCGCCACTCCCGGCGAACTACCGCAGTGGGCTCGCTGATCCCAATTGGCGAGCCGCCATGGCTGACGAGTTCCAGGCCCTCCTCGACAATGGCACGTGGCGGCTTGTTCCCCGCCCGCCCGGTGCCAACGTCGTCTCCGGGAAGTGGATCTTCAAGCATAAGTACCACTCCGACGGTACTCTTGCTCGGCACAAGGCGTTCTAGGTTGTTCGCGGCTTCTCCCAGCAGCACGGGATCGACTACGACGAGACGTTCAGCCCGGTGGTCAAACCGGCGACCATTTGGGTTGTCCTCAGCATCACCACTTCCTGTGCCTGGCCCATCCACCAGTTGGACGTGAAGAACGCCTTTCTTCACGGACACCTCGACGAGACGGTCTATGCCAGCAGCCGCCTGGCTTCATCGACCCTGCTCGCCCCGACTACGCCTGCCACCTGCAGAAGTCCTTGTACGGACTGAAGCAGGCGCTGCGAGCGTGGTACCAGTGGTTCGCCTCCTTCATCCGATAGCTCGGCTTCGTCGCCTCGGCCTCCGACACCTCCCTCTTTGTCCTCCGAGAGGGTGGGAGTCTTGCCTACCTGCTGCTCTACGTCGACGACATCATCCTCACCGCTTCGTCCTCGACACTTCTTCAGCAGATCATGGCCAAGCTCGCCTCTGAGTTTGCCATGACCGACCTCGGCGACCTGCACCACTTCCTCGGCATCTCCGTCACGCGCTCGTCAGACGGCTTGGTTCCTGTCGCAGCGCCAGTACGCCGTGGACCTTCTCCAGCACGCTGGTATGGCTGAGTGTCACTCCATGGCGACTCCAGTGGACACTCAAGCCAAGCTCTCAGCTTCGGATGGTGCTCCGCTGTCTGCCTCTGACAGCTCTGACTACAGGAGTCTGGTGGGTGCTCTCCAGTACCTCACCTTGACCCGTCCCGACTTGGCGTACGCCGTCCAGCAAGTGTGCCTCTTCATGCATGACCCTCGTGAGCCTCATCTCGCTTTGGTCAAGCGTATCCTGCGCTACGTGAAGGGCACGCTCTCCTCCAGCCTCCACATCGGCACTGGCCCTGTCGACAGTCTGACCGGCTACTCCGACGCCGACTGAGCTGGTTGTCCGGACTCCCGCCGCTCGACTTCCGGCTTCTGCGTGTTCCTCGGCGGCAACCTGATCTCGTGGTCTTCGAATTGTCAGACCACGGTGTCCAGGTCCAGCGCCGAGGCTGAGTACCGTGCGGTCGCTCACGTCGTCGCCGAGTGCTGCTGGATCCGCCAGCTTCTTCAGGAGCTCCATGTTCCCCTCGCTTCCGCCACCGTTGTCTATTGTGACAACGTCAGCGCCGTCTACATGACGGCCAACCCTGTTCACCACCGGCGCACGAAGCATATCGAGATCGACATTCACTTCGTCCGCGAGAAGGTGGCGCTTGGACAGGTCGTTCTCCATGTTCCCTCCGCTCACCAGTTCGCTGACATCATGACCAAGGGTCTCCCTGTACAGCTCTTCACAGACTTTCGGTCCAGTCTTTGCGTCCGCTCTCCTCCCACTGCGACTGCAGGCGGGTATTAGGAAATGTATAGAGCTTGACATATATAGGTGATTGTAGTTGCTATGTATAGCTGATTGATTTGTACTAGGATAGTTTCCTTGTAATACAAGCCACATTGGCTATATATATGAAAGGCTCACCCCCCTGATTGGGTGTGGTGTTTCCCCCTATCTGTCTCTCTACAAACATGATGTTAGATAACTAATGCCATGGTTACTAAATATGATATCACAGTAATAGGCCCTATACGGGCCTAGAAAGAAAGCAGTAAGTATGAGAACAAAATGAGGGATTCGTAAATATGTCCACGGATAAATGAAGATACCTTTGATAAACTGTCAAAAAGCATATCAAAGAATAGATCAATGCCAACATTTGCAACATCTCCAGATTGTTGGTCACCAAACAAGCTTCCAAACCCCCTGATACCCATATCCTTCTCTGCAACATGGAAACCTTGGCCAAGCTCTGAATGCTCCTCAATAGCTCCAAGTCTATCCTGTAGATGGAAATGTTAAAATGGCAAATGTAGAAGGCTCTCATCTGCTGGATATAAAATGGACTCTTTTGGAGTTCAATTCTTGCTTGATTCTTTAAAGCAAAAGAAGCCTCCTATTTACAGAGCCTCCCATGCACATGGTTATAAAAGTAAATAGCAACCAGGTACTCCCCCAGTTAAAAATACTTTGACATTTCGGACATGCCTTGTTTTCCAATGTATGATTTTTCAAGTTTCCAAACTAAATATTTTAAAAGTAATAGTTAAAGTTTCACAAGAGTGGCCTGATCTTAAAGTACTTATGAAAGCAACCAAATAAATAGCATGCTTCCTATCTTAATGGCATTATATCTTTTGCCTATGCGGCTGCAGGAGGGGTTATCGGTGTGGCATTATCCTGCTTTAGTGCCTCATGTGTGAGTAGGTTTCATCTGTAGATATGCCCAAACAGCTAATAAGGTACTAGTGCCAGCTATTCTGTAAACTGATCTTAGCAAAACACAAGTAACAAGCAGAAAATATCTTTGAATAATCAAAGGTTGGGTTCTATTTGCTACTCAGGACTTCCCACATCTCCTATAACAGCCAAATATGCTTCCAGTATCATATACAGTAAACACTATGAGACCAAATAATGTATGCAAATAAGATCATAAAAAAGTAGAAAGCATTTATGTCGAGCTCACCGTTGCAATTCTTGAGAGCAGAGACTTATCCGTGTAGAAGAGGTACGCAAAAGCTTCCCTACCCGATCTTCCTACTCTTCCTCGTAACTAAAGGAAAGGAAAAACAATGGACTAGAGATTTAGAGAAGAGAGACATGCATCCTATTAATAATTAAAATATTCGTCAGTGGAGCACAATTTAGCAATTAATCACACTGGTATGATCTGAGCTTCGATAGATCAAATAACTCTGCTAACAAGGCAAAGCGAAGCGTACAATAAAGCTACCTGATACAGTTGGGCGAGTCCAAATAGTTCAGCAAACTGGACAATCATTGTATTGGCATTTGCAATATCTATTCCACTTTCAATGGTATGTGTGCAGACAAGAATTTTCACTTGCCCACCGGCAAACTTTTCCATAACTTCTTGTATGTTCTTTGACATTTTCTGCGGGAAATAAGTTTTAACAAGAAAAATAGTGAATAGTTAGCAACGGGGAAAACACTTTCTGGGAGCAACAGTTAACAATTTAAGATAAAGACTTGAATTGAGTTGGCATGTTAAGCTTAAATGGATGAATTCACTAGTACAGAAAGCGACATCACAAACGGCATCATCACAAACGGTTTTGAAAAACCATTTGTGATACCCCCATCACAAACGGTTTTACCAAAACCGTTTGTGATGAGGGGCATCACAAACGGTTTTGGTAAAACCGTTTGTGATGTTGGGTATCACAAACGGTTCGTATTAAGAACCGTTTGTGATGGGGGTCATCACAAACGGTTCGTAATACGAACCCTTTGTGATGCCCCTCATCACAAACGGTTTTTCAGGTTCGTAACACGAACCCTTTGGGGTGTGTATGGGACATTCAAATCATATTTTGAAATAGTAAATGACTTCAAATCAAAAAGTGTTGAACTGCAAAGTTGTATGTCTTCTCAAGATGCACAACTTTCACTTTGGTCATTTCTTCATTTGACAAATTTATATGAATATTGTTTATAAAATGCGTCTCTCTCATAGAATTATAGTTTCTAAAACTATAAGAGAGACCTATAAGATTTGTGAACAATGTTACTCTCACTACATCGTATGGAAAAACGGTCAACATGAAAGTTGTAGATCTTCAGAAGTTATGAAACTTTATAGTTGACATTTTTTTAATTTGAAATTGTTTTACTAATGAAAAGTAAGTTTGTAATCAAAATTTAAAATTTGAGTTTTTCGAAACGACCTCGGATAAAAAAACGGTCAACATGAAAGTTGTAGATCTCGACAAGTCATGAAACTTTCTAGTTGACAACTTTGTCATTTGAAGTCATATAGTTGCTAGATCTAAGTTTGAATATTCTCAAATTTGAGTTTTTACAAACGACCTCGGATGAAAAAACTGTCAACATGAAAGTTGTAGGTTTCGAAAAGTTAGGAAACTTTGTAGTTCAACAGATTTTGATTTGAAGTCGTTTAGGGCATCAAACAAGCAATTTAAACTTGGTCTGGTATAATATGATAGGAATCGGAACGCTATCTAGTCACAGGTGACAGGTGCGGTGGTAGAGGAGGCTACGCGCGAGGGAGAGGTCGCGAGTTCGAACCCGGCCAGCCGCGGAGCGCGCGACTTGCGACCGTGGAGGGCTGGTGGCTTTCCCAAATGAAAATGAATTTTTTCCCTAATGTTTTCGTATTTTTTGGGGTTTATTTCGGACGTAAGAAATCACAAACGGTTGGGACTACCAACCGTCATCACAGCCCCAGGTATCATAAACGGAACATCACAAACGGTTGGGAAAACCGTTTGTGATGGACTTTCCCAACCGTTTGTGATAAGGGTATGTGGAGTAGTGATTGAAGCACGAAACCATGAGCTATAGAAGAATCAGGTCGCCCGCGAATCCCAGACAGAACATGCGCTTGAATTATTTCGGATGATAACCAACCACAGATGGTACTATACCCATAATTGAAGAAAAAATAGTAGGGAATTTTCATTTGTGTCTTGGTTTTTAATACAATGCAAGTTATGCAAATATAGATAACGTTTACTAAAGAGCAACAAATTATGAAATAGCACAGTAAAGAAGATGTCCTGCTTAACAACTTAGCTGACCTACCTTTCCATGAGCCACAGCAATTGGTACATCCGGCAAAGAGTCCTTGAGAAACTGCAACACATCGTCTATTTCTGTTGATTGATGAAATGAAATATGAGAAATGAGGATGTACTTTAAAATGTAATAGTGCACTGTTTTATCAAAAACATCCATACAGGTGTATCTCTTATTATATAAGATCCAGTGCACCATAAAATAATATAGAGACAAATCATATGCATATTTGTAAAACCAAAGCTGCCCAGTTCACTGTTCAACAGTCCAAATGAGATATCTATAAACAGGCTAAACGATAAATACACTTTAACCAAGGCAGTTTTTTTCTAGCCAGGATTTATCTTGTTGATAGTGTCAGGGACATCCCAAGGGGGTCCCCTAACCAGCGGGAATAATCACCCTCAAAAAACAACTAATCACCGACGGCCCAAAAAATCGCCCGGACGACACGGCCCGGTGACGCTCACCACAGCCCAAACAACCGTCCTGGCCTGATTCGCCCCAAGGCCCAAAAAGCGAACGCCATCTCCACCTCGCTCGAGGGCCCTCGACCCCCTCGGGCAGGCATGGTCGCATCTCCGCCTCGCTCGAGGCCCTTCAACCCCCTCGAGCGGGTGCAGCCCCGTTTCCGCCTCGCTCGAGGTCCGCGCGCCTCCTCGAGCGGGTGGATTACTCCGTCCCGCTCGAGGTCGCCCCTCCATTCGCTGCGGCAACGCCCCGCCGCTCCGCCTGGCAAGCGCATTTAATGACGCGACCTACCGAACGTCCAAGTCAAAGGATGGGGACGGGACTCCGCCCTGCTCCACGTCACTGACACGGTCAGGTCCACTATGCCACCTGCCCCCGGCGCTGTGCTGACGCTTCACCACTATGCGGGCAGGCACGGGTCATTCACCGCCACTGTTTTACCTGAAGGGAAACGAGGAGGCTACGCTAGCACATACAAAAACTCGTTTACCCGAAAACAGGAACAACAGCAATTATAGATCACGGATCGTTACCACTAGACGCGCAGTTGCAGCGGAAGCCGTCTCGATGTAGACGAACGCGTCGAAGTGGCAGTGCAGTGCAGTTGCTTACGTCCGTCTGGTCCTGCACGTGCGTTTCGTCCTTGTGCTCCAAGCACAGCACCTCCGAGGTATCCACACGTACGAGGATGGAAACGTCGCGCGCCGGACTGCTAGGTCCGCGAGCACAATGAGGAGAGGGCGTAGGCAGCGCGGCTGTTGCTTGAAAGTCGTGTCCTTTTCAGGAGGGGTTTGGTCTATATTTATTGGGAGAAAATTTCCCACACCATCTTCCATTAGCAATATGGGATTAATAGATAGTGTACCCCTTCCCTCGGTAATGGGCTTTACAACATTTGTGGCCCATTATGACAGTAACGCCTGAGCCCACTAGTGGATCGAATTCAATTGGCTCTAGGGCTTGGAAAATTGGAAATCACAGAGCAGGATGCTTGTTGCATGGACGTGCCTCGATCTTTGGAAAAGTTCTAAGCAAGATACTGTGGCTGATTCTACAACGGAAGCAGAGTACATCGCAGCTTCGGAAGCGGCGAAGGAAGGTGTTTGGATGAGGAAGTTTCTCATTGAGCTTGGTGTGTTTCCCAATGCATCTAGCCCATTGGAACTCTACTGTGACAACAATGGGGCAATTGCACAGGCTAAGGAGCCGAGGAATCACCAGAAAAATAAACATGTACTGCGGAAGTTTCACCTCATTCGAGAGTTCGTTAGACGTGGTGAGATAAAGATATGCAAAATACATACGGATTTGAATGTTGCTGATCCGTTGACAAAGGCTCTTCCACAGCCTAAGCATGAGTCGCACATGAGAGCTATGGGTATTAGATATCATCTAGATTAGCTCTAGTGTGAGTGGATGATTGTATTATATCTATGACATAATTGCTAATCATATACAAGTTGCCTTTCATGGTTATTCAATAAACAATATGTCATAGATATAATACAATCATCCACTCACACTAGAGCTAATCTAGATGATATCTAATACCCATAGCTCTCATGTGCGACTCATGCTTAGGCTGTGGAAGAGCCTTTGTCAACAGATCAGCAACATTAAATCCGTATGTATTTTGCATATCTTTATCTCACCCCGTCTAACGAACTCTCGAATGAGGTGAAATTTCCGCAGTACATGTTTGTTCTTCTGGTGATTCCTAGGCTCCTTAGCCTGCGCAATAGCCCCATTGTTGTCACAGTAGAGTTCCAATGGGCTAGATGCATTGGAAAACACACCAAGCTCAATGAGGAACTTCCTCACCCGAACACCTTCCTTCGCCGCTTCAGAAGCTGCGATGTACTCGGCTTCCGTTGTAGAATCAGCCACAATATCTTGCTTAGAACTTTTCCAGCTTACAACAGCACCGTTTATCGAGAACACGAATCCTGATTGTGACTTTGAATCGTCTGGATCAGTTTGGAAACTAGCATCAGTGTAACCCGTTACAATGATCTCTTCCTCACCTCCATAGACTAGGAACACATCTTTAGTCCTTCTAAAGTACTTGAGAATGCTTTTCACCGTTGTCCAGTGACTTTCACCTGGATTAGACTGGTGTCTGCTCGTCACACTTAGAGCATATGAGACATCTGGGCGAGTACTTATCATGGCGTACATGATAGATCCAATTGCCGAAGCATAGGGGACCTTACTCATGCGCTCTCGCTCACCAGCCGTCGAAGGACACTGAGTCTTGCTGAGGTGTACGCCATGTGACATAGGCAAGAACCTTTCTTGAACTGTTCCATGCTGAACCGATTCAACACTTTCTCAATATAAGTATCTTGGCTTAATCCTATAAGCCTTCTTGATCTATCCCTATAGATCCTTATGCCCAGAATATATGCAGCTTCCCCTAAGTCCTTCATAGAAAAACTATTTTTCAGCGAAGTCTTAACGGATTCTAGCATAGGAATATCATTCAGTTTGTCAGCAACAGTTGCATATACAAGATTAGAAATGCAACAGAGCTCCCACTTTCCTTCTTGTAAACACAAGCCTCTTCTTCATTCTGCCGGAAACCAAACCCTTTGACTACCTCATCAAAACGAAGGTTCCAACTCCGAGATGCTTGCTTTAATCCATAGATGGATTTCTGAAGCTTGCATATTTTTCCAGCATTAGTTGGATCAACAAAACCTTCGGGTTGTATCATGTATACATCCTCCTCTAGGTTCCCGTTTAGGAAAGCTATTTTGACATCCATCTGCCATATCTCATAATCAAAATACGCAGCTATTGCTAGAATGATCCGGATAGATTTAAGCATCGCTACTGGAGAGAATGTCTCGTCGTAGTCAACTCCTTGAACTTGTCGAAAACCTTTTGCAACAAGTCGTGCTTTGTAGACGTTAACATTTCCGTCTACATCTCTCTTTCTCTTAAAGATCCATTTGCACTCGATGGGTCTCACACCATCAGGCGGGTCAACTAAGTTCCAAACTTGATTTTGCCCCATGGAATCTATCTCGGATCTCATGGCACTTTGCCATTTCTCGGAATCTGGGTCCATCATAGCTTCCGCATAGGTCCTAGGCTCATCGTTGTCCATCAACAATATGTCGCGCTCTCCCGTAACTAGGAGATTCATCTTGTTAGTTGCGCGACGTGGCCTTGCTGACCTCTCTTGCCACAGGTGCCTCAACTCGTTCTGCTAAATCAGCATCACTCGTAAAGTCTTGCCTCATAGGCTCATCTCGAATTTCTTCAAGATACACCTTCTGTCTACTTTTCTCGCTGTTGAGAAACTCTTTCTCCAAGAAAACACCGTTCCTAGCGACAAACACTTTGCCCTCTGATCGGTTGTAGAAATAATATCCAATTGTTTCCTTTGGATATCCCACGAATATGCACTTGTCCGATTTTGGTGTAAGCTTGTCCGACTGAAGTCGCTTGACATATGCATCACAACTCCAAATTTTCAGAAAAGACAAACTGGGAGTCTTGCCAGTCCATATCTCATATGGTGTCTTCTCCACGGACTTAGATGGTACCCTATTTAGTGTGAAAGCTGCTGTTTCTAGAGCGTAACCCCAAAATGATAACGGTAGATCTGACTGGCTCATCATTGATCGCACCATGTCTAACAAGGTTCGATTACGTCGCTCGGACACACCGTTCCTCTGAGGTGTTCCAGGTGGCGTTAGCTGTGGAACAATTCCGCAACTCTTTAGATGAGTGCTAAACTCGTGGCTCAAATACTCGCCTCCACGATCTGATCGCAAGGCTTTAATTTTCTTACCACGCTGATTTTCAACTTCATTCTGAAACTCTTTGAACTTTTCAAAAGTCTCTGACTTGTGCTTCATTAAGTAGACATAGCCATATCTACTAAAATCATCAGTGAAAGTTATGAAGTACTGAAATCCACCTCGAGCTGTCGTGCTCATTGGTCCACATACATCAGTATGTATGAGTTCCAACAAGTCTTGCGCCCTCTCAGGAAAACCTGTGAAAGGTGCCTTGGTCATCTTGCCTAGCAAACAAGCTTCGCACGTCTCGTATGATTCAAAATCAAACGAAGTTAAAAGTCCATCAGAATGGAGCTTCTTCATGCGCTTCTCACTTATATGACCCAAACGACAATGCCACATATAGGTAGGATTCAAATCATCTAGCCGAGGCCTTTTAGCAATTATATTACATATAGGTGAATCATCAAGATTTAAAATGAACAACCCATTCACAATGGATGCAAGAGCCACAAACATGCCATTCTTTGAGATCACACAACCATTGTCTTTACTCGCGAATGTATAACCATCCTTCATCAAACATGAGGGAGATACAATGTTTCGACTCAAACTAGGAACAAAATAACAATTATTCAATTCCATGATAAATCCTGACGGAAGGTGGAGTTGCATCGTCCCGACGGTCAAAGCAGCAACTCTTGCATTATTGCCCACTCGGAAATCAACTTCGCCTCTTCCCATGCTTCTACTTCTTATTAGTCCCTGCATCGAATTGCAAATATGAGCAACCGATCCGGTATCAAATACCCAGGAATTAATAGAAGATTCAGCGAGAAAAATGTCTGTAATATTAATGTCAAGTGTACCTGATGCGGAAGTACTCTTACTACCGCCATTCTTTAGAAAAGCCAGGTACTTCTTGCAATTCCTCTTCCAGTGACCAATTTCCTTACAATAAAAGCACTCCTTCTTTTCTGCAGCTGGTCCAGACTCAGTCTGGGGCGTAGAGCTTGGCTGAGAGATCATATCTTTAGCCTTGCCCTTCTTTTTCTTCCAAGATTTGCCCTTCTTCTTGAAGTTAGGCCTGTTTTGGATGGCCATCACATGGCTGCTGCTAGCGCTTTTCTTGATGTCAGCCTCTGCTGTCTTGAGCATGCCACACAACTCATTCAATCCCTTCTCCGCCCCATGCATATGGTAGTTCGAAATGAAGTTCCCAAAGCTAGGCGGAAGTGATGCTAGAATAAAATCAGTGGCTAACTCTGGGCCAAGTGGGAAGCCTAGCTTCTCCAACCTCTGTGAGTAACCAACCATCTTGATCACATGTGGCCCTACAGCTGCGCCTTCTGCTAGCTTGGTTTCCACAAAGGCCTTTGAGACATACCTCATCAAAACGAAGGTTCCAACTCCATCACCACAATGATCAAGGAAATAGGACACAGTAGAAATATCATCAGACTGAGCAGAGGACATAAGTGCCGTAACACCTGCATGAAAAGCATATAAGCACATCTCATAAATCTCGTACAGCAAGGTTCAAATATTTACTCATATATGACAGCTGCCAGTTTGCAGACGGGGAAAGAGTGACGGACCGTACCATTAGCTGCAGCTATATTTGCATCACCCCCAAGTTCCTCCACCAAGTACTTGCAGACCTCTACCTTGGCTGAGGATGCTGCATAGTGCAGCACCCCATAGCTACCCATCTTAAAAGAAAAAACTGATGCTCTTGCTCTGTCACCATTTATTTGGCCAAGAATGTCAATTGTGCCTTTCTCGCAAAACAGAGATGAAGACATCATCAAATTAGGAAAGGGGTAGCCAAAAGGTGAGAAACAAAACTGCAAACAAGAACCTCATTAAGCAATTATTTCCATTTTATGCAGTGGACAAAAAATTCAGTGCAACACATGTTTAGATATTGTTTAGACTTTAGAGTAAAGGAGCACACGGTTTCCCTTTAGTGTAAACAACATCAATAGGCAACAGAGAATAGTTTGCACATCTACAAGCTCATCATCCAAAGCTCCTGTGAACGAAGGCAGAGTTTAATACATCATCCATTATATATTGTCAGAAATTTATAAGATCACCCAAAAAAACGATTAATTACATCATGCTTGGCAGAACGCCCACCATGCATGAACAATTTATCGCTAGAATGTTTTCCATTTTGGTAAGTTGTCAGGAGGACACAACGTTCACGCAGGCAATACAAACATCAAATAAGCGTCACTAGCAGCTAGCAGATCGAAACCATATATACGAAATTAAATTAGAGGGGTGTCTGACTGTCTGATCTAAGCACAGGAGTATGCACAACCAAATAATCGAACATATGCAGGAAGGGACAAATCGATCCGACGATGCGGTGAAGTGAAGATGAATGAATCAGACATTTGAGTAGGCCGAGGTCGCCGTTCCCGGCGGCGTCAAAGATGAGAGCCTCCAAACTTGCACGCACATGCGCAGGAACGGGGGGCGTGCGCCTCGAATTGGTGCCGTCGCCGGAGGGGCGGAGGTTCTCCAAGGGCGCCGCCATAGTCTACTCCTCTCGGCGTCTCTCTCTGTCTCTGTCCCTCCTCTCTCTCTCTCTCTCTCTCTCTCGCTCGCTCGCTCTCAATATAAGCGCTCGTGAAAGAGAAACGGAAGAGGGAAAGCTTAAGGACGAAGCAAGGAGGAACAGCCTGCGGCGCGTGGGGTAGTGTGTTTAGGTTTTGCTGCTTGCCCCTGGTTTCTCTGGCTTTGGTCCGGTTGGTGTTGGTGCACCGGGCTGTGCTGGTGCGAGAGCGTCTGCTGGGTGTTGGTGCACCCGGTGCAAGAGGAACTCTGTGCTCGGTGGAGGAACGGAACAGAGGCGCTTCCTGTGTGTGAGTGTGACCTCTGTCACTGGACGCCGTGCCCGTGTAGCCTATGACACGGATGGCCCACAGGAATTGCCGCGAGAGATGGGGAAGCGGGTAGAAACTGGGACGGGTGACTGCGAGGCGCACAGGAAGAGCCGGGACGGTGACGCGTGCACAACGGGGGCCCGGCGTGCCCCGCATGCGAGTTGCAGGCGCGTTGATATAAGGGCGTTTGTGCAAAATTGAAGAACGAAATGAGTATGCGTCATGCAGCTAAAAACATAATGTAAATGTCAAAACAATAATGGTGTCGTAGGCGCTTACGTATTAAAAGCTAAAAGAAATAATTCTGCTTATCTACCTGAAATCTATGGCGGGTGGACTTGAACATAAGATCTCTTGGCCCATGTCACGAATAGTTTTCCTTAGCCCTTACAACCTCACTTACACAGCAAATATGACTTCATATAGGATATTGTTTTAAACTAAACCTATCGATGACATATATTAGTCCTGATTAGATGATATATCAAAAAAAATTATAGAGGAGAGGCACGCACTATCAACATATGTTTGCACTTAGAAAGAACCGAGAACCTTTGGTTGCGACGACTGTGCGAGGTGTAGATAAGGTTCCAGGACTTACCAAATCATAACATTTTGATGCTGTCTCATAATCCTTCAGCATGAATGCATTATTTGCCATTGACGTGAACATAGCTTTCCTTCTTGCAATATGTCGCTCCTCCTAGACAATTAAAGCGAAAAAGTTTGATGCAACCTGGCTTCATAATGATTTTGATAACAAAAGAAACCTAGCATCTTTGTCTTAGTAAAATTTGGAGAAGCTAGCTATTCGGGTGGAAAGATCCTTCACATGATTTTGCAAATATTTTGAGAGATCATTGTGTAAAACAGCTCCTGTCTTCATCACCTCCCCGCCGCGTCATGGCCGGGGCCGCCGCTCCCGCCGCGCCCGCCCGGCCGCCTGCTGCGAGGAGAGGAGAGGAGATGGAGGCGAGCGCGGCGCTGGAGGAGAGGAGGAAGAGAGGAGAGGAGAGGAGAGGAGAGAGAGGCGCTGAGCTGAGAGAGATGAGAGAGAGAGGGGGGATCCGGCTGAAGGGTTGGGAGCCAATAGGAAACGAGCATTCCAAAAATCCCCCGACGCAAACCTCTAAAGTGCCTGTACCATTTCCCTTTGGCTCCATTCAGTATCACTGCCGAGGAAGCAGATGAGAGAAGGATTGACACCCAGCTTCTCCATTTTGCCCCAAACCCCATGACCTCCAAGACTTCCAATAGATAGTCCCATCTAACACTATCAAAAGCCTTTGCGATGTCGAGTTTCAGGAATAGCCCCGGTTTTTTCTTCCTGTGCAAGCTTTTTGATTAAGTTCCGTGTGTACAAGAAGTTATCATGTATATTGCGCTTCTTAATGAAAGCACTCTGTGCTCTTGTAACCAGGTTGTTTAACTCAGACGCTAGACGATTAGACAGTAACTTTGAATGGAGCTTGGCAATTGAGTGGGTTCAAGATAGTGTGCTGTGGGCTTAAGGAGGTTAGGCTTATTGGAGGTTACGCTGAGTGCTATTGCATCACAACCCGCTTATGCAGCGTCCTGCATTACAATAGGATCACAAAGATTGAATTGAGGTTCTGCAATGTTACAGACGCACATGTTTGGGATATAGCTACATCCTGCCGGGAAGCTCTGCAGGAACTCATCTTGGATGCATGCACGGAGATCTTAGGCAACTTTGTGCCGACTCTCAGAGAGCGTTACCCCAATCTGATTAGGCTGTGCTTGAATTTTGCTCAAATCAAGGATGCCCATATCAGGAATCTTATGCTTGAAGGATTTGAGCACCTTGAGGAGTTAAGTCTAATGGGGTGCCCCTTGATCACCGGCATCGTTCTGATTATCTTTGCCACAACACCCTTGCCTAAGCTTAGGAAAGTGAATTTGTCAGGCTGCCCCAATATTACTGAGGAGACTATTGATGAGTATGTGCTTCTCTGGGAGATCGAGATCTAAGGGAGCAGGACCTCCGGAAGAAAAAATAAACTTGGGTGCTTGCTGGCGTCGCCAGCTTTTTTCATATATCTTATCTGGTACCTGGTTCATGTGTGGGTCATCTCTTAAACTTCTATTTTTCTTGGGAAATTTTCTTGCCATGTTGAATTGAAGCATGGAACCGTATTTGACAATCTTTGGTCCTGTTGCTGCATGTTTAGTTTGAACTCCTGTGAGATTCGTGCTTCTCTTGTTTCCGGTTTGTATTTCTGTAGTTGTGCAGTGCAGGTTTTGTTTGTCATCACCAGATCAGATGAGATGTGTATAAGAGACAGATCTATCCCTATAGATCCTTATGCCCAGAATGTATGCAGCTTCCCCTAAGTCCTTCATAGAAAAACTATTTTTCAGCGAAGTCTTAACGGATTCTACTAGACGCGCAGTTGCAGCGGAAGCCGTCTCGATGTAGACGAACGCGTCGAAGTGGCAGTGCAGTGCAGTTGCTTACGTCCGTCTGGTCCTGCACGTGCGGTTCGTCCTTGTGCTCCAAGCGCAGCACCTCCGAGGTATCCACACATACGAGGATTGAAACGTCGCGCACCAGACTGCTAGGTCCGCGAGCACGATGCTGCCCGACGGCAACCTCAGGACGCTGCAGAAGAAGGGCAACGTGAACAAGGACAAGTTCTCCAAGGTGATGTGGTACGCGGTGACCAACTACCGGACATGGATCTTCGTGCTCCTCTACGGCTACTGCATGGGCGTCGAGCTCACCACCGACAACGTCATCGCCGAGTACATGTACGACCGCTTCGACCTCGACCTCCGCGTCGCCGGCACCATCGCCGCCTGCTTCGGCATGGCCAACATCGTGGCGAGGCCCATGGGCGGCATCCTCTCCGACATGGGCGCGCGCTACTGGGGCTGTCTCTTATACACATCTAGATGTGTATAAGAGACAG
>OAMR01000279.1:1314336-1336076 GCA_900205405.1 Echinochloa crus-galli
CCCACTACGAGCACCCCGGTGCAAGATAGTACAGTGCCAAGAGCACGCCTTGCTGGACGTACGGCCCCGTGGCCGAAACCAGGATAAACCCCTTGTGTCATTGTGCTAGCTCCTGCATCAACCAGTGAGGGACGGGACACAACGCATTCTGTTAGGCACTGAGGTTGGGCGGCCAATCTCGGCACCGACAGTGGCGCGCCAGGTAGGAGGAGCTCTTTGATCGACCGCTTTCCCAAGCAGTTCCCTCACCGGCTGGCCGCGTCTTCGTCATGCCGACACGATCCGCCGCGGGGTCTCCCGGCCCGCTTCCGCGCGGGTACCAGATCACGTTCGGGAGCCTGGAGTTCGAAGCGACCGGTGAGGGCTTCCTCATGCGGCTCGCCTCCGTGGCACCTGGCCTGATAACCGGGCCCCCGGCATCGCCAACGCCATCCCAGATCAGGAGGCGGCGGGCACTGCACGAGCTCCAGGTTCGCGTGGAGCGGCGTGTCATCCCGCGTGTAGTGCTTCCTGATTGTGACACGGATCTGTTGCTCCGGCACGCTGTCGCGGTACAGCGGGACACATCCCCACCGGTAGTTCCTGCGGAAGCGGGGCCGCGCGCGAAGAGCAGCCGCTGGCACCCTCCATGCGCAACGAGCAACTGCCAGCGCCTGCTGAGCCGCGGGATGATCCCGCGCTCGCGCAAGCGCAACTCGCGCAAGTGCGAGAGCTGGAGGCAAAGCTCCAGCAAGAACGCCAGCAGGTGCAGGAGCTGCGCGCAACACTGGAGGCCCAGCAGCCCGAGCGCGGCAGACGCGCGCGGGCCGCCGGACGCGTAGCCAGGGCGCGCATCCTGAACGACGTCCGTGACACTGGGCCAGCAATGCCACCGCGGAGGAGCCAAAAGCTCGTCGCCGCGGTGACGTTGATACGGGCCATGCCCGAACCATCAACACCGGAGGCGCGCGATATGCGGCGCAAGATACAGGCCCTCGTCGAGGAGGCAGCCGTGCAACAAGTGGAGAGCTCCGCGTCCCACATGCGTAACCAGGCCAGCTCGAGGGCCGAGGTTGGCAGGCAGGACAGAGAGCAGTCTGTTCACACCCCGCCCAGGGGAGCGCGGACTCCTCACCGCCCGACAAGCGACGGCAGAGCGCTCGTGGTCGACAACCACGAGGCGAGGAGGCCCGCAAAGGACCGACTCGTCGACACGCGAGGCACCCTCGACGACGGCGACGCGCGCAACGTCCTCAACAGGAAGAGGCAGGGCGTGACGCCTCCTCGCCCCAGGCACCCCCGACGTGGGGGTCGCTATGACAGCGAGGAGGATAAAAGTCCGACTCCCGAGCCTCCTGGGACCCCGGTGTTCAGCCGGAGAATCCGCTCGGCGCCCATTCCGCCGCGCTTTCGGCAGCCAACTACCATCGCCAAGTATGCGGGTGAGACGAACCCCGAAACATGGCTCAACGATTATCGCCTGGCCTGCGAGCTAGGCGGGGCCATGGACGAGGCCGTCATCATCCGCAACCTTCCGCTCCACCTCGCGGATTCCGCGCGAACGTGGCTCGAGCACCTGCCCGCGAACCAGATCCACGACTGGAACGACCTAGTCAGGATGTTTTTGGGCAACTTCCAGGGCACGTACGTGCGCCCCGGGAATTCCTGGGACCTACGCAGGTGCCGGCAGACGGCCGGCGAACCACTGAGGACTTCATCCGCCGCTTCTCCAAGCGCTGCACCGAGCTCCCGAGCGTGGGTGATTCCGAAATCATCCATGACTTCCTGGAAGGCACAACGTGCCGGGAGCTGGTGCGCGAGCTGGGGCGAAACCACCCCTCCAGTGTCAATGCGTTGTTCGACGTCGCCACCAACTTCGCCTCTGGCGAGGAGGCGGTTGGCGCGATCTTCGATGGCAAGGCCAAGGGGAAGCGCGTGTAGGAGCAGCCCGCGGAGGGCGGCAAATCTAAGGGGAAAGCGAAGAAGCAGAAACGGGGCGGTAAAGGCAAGAAGCCTCGACAACCCAAGCAGCAGCATCAAGACGAAGACTCCGACGAGGCCCTCGTAGCCGATCGAGGCCGCAGGGGCCCTCGAGGCCCACCACAGGGCGGAGGCCTGTTCGACGAGATGCTGAAGAAGCCGTGCCCGTATCACAAGGGTTCAAACGAGAAGGGCGAGGTCTTCCCCAACGCCTGGAACATCCAACAGCTACGTCGCTTCTACCCATAAGATCTTTTGCATTCCCCGCAATTTCGATTTGTTGTTTGGTGATAATAGAAAGATCCGTAATCGCATGGAAACATTATTACGAACAACTCTGAGACAGGGTGATTCTCCCTCACCCTCGAACCGAACCCGAGATGAGGTCGAGTCCCCTCGGGGGCTGCTCGGGGGCTAACCCCCCGACGGTCCCAACCTTTTTCCATGCGTTTTTTCTGTAAAAAATGTGTCGCCATACCCCTCTTCGACCGCGCGGAAAGATTAAAGCGAGGCGCGGGCCTGCCGCGGCTGAGAGCCGGTCGAGTCGTGGGACCGCCTATGCCTTCGAAAGGCTACAGCATCCCCCTCACCACTCGAGGCCAAGGAGGCTCGTTTTCCTTTGCCAAAATCAATCTGGTGCCAAGAAGGAAGGGTATGGCGCGCCGCGAATTAAAATGCTCCGGTTAGATTAAATTTACACGTCTTTATCTATCGAGCGACTGCTTACGAGAAAATCGGGACGAGGCTCCCAAAACCTCTGTAGGAACCCATGGCGACAGCTTCAACGTCGTGCGAATCATAATGATCGAGCCCTCCGAGCGAGCCTCAAAAGTTACGAAGAACCTGGGCTTCCCTCGACCGGAACCCAGGGCGCGTCACCAACCACCCCTTGGCCCAACCGCTGTTGTTGGTGGTCATCTTGCAGGCCGGGTACGAGTGCTTCCGGGAGTCGACTACCGAGAACGTGAGGCCACCGGCACACAAGGCCCGGCGCACCCCCTTCCCCGCACCGAGCGTGCTGAGCTCGGCGCGGAAGAAGTGGACCCACAGGTCGAAATGCGCCTCGATCCCCAGCACGGCCTCACAGACGCCGACGAAGGCCGCCGCCTGGGAGATGGCATTGGGGGAGAAGTTGTGAAGCTCCACACCGTAGTGTAGCAGAGGCCCCGCATGAACTGGCTCGCCGGCGCGTTGAAACCCCGCTCGTGGAAGCGGATGAAGCTCACCACATACCCCTCTGGCGGGTGCGGCGCCCTGGCCGCCAACGGCGGAACGATCCACGCCGGCTTCGCCAGGTCGCCTCGGGGCGAAAGCTGTCCGCCCACCAGGCCCTCCAGGAGGTGCAGGTTGGCGGTAGACGGAACCCAGTCGGTGACGCCCTCAACAATTGCCATGGCGCGTGGCGGAGTGGGGACGAGTGCAACGGGAGCGAGCGGAGCGAGCGAGGAGCGGCAAGCGAGGCTCCAAGGCAGGGGAAAGACGAAGGCGCGAGCGGAAAATGGCAAAGGTAAAAAATCCCCGCCCCCCGCTTTCCATCTTTATAGGAGGCCGCGGCGAGCTTATCTCCGCAGCCGCGGTCGGCCCCACCAACGGCGAACCGGCCGGCGCACGACGAGCCGATGACAGCTGGGCCCTCTCCCTTTCTCTCCGTTTCCCGGGGCAACGCGCGTGCACGGCAGCATTAACTGTGGCACGGTAAAACGAAACGACACGGCAGGCGGCCCCTGACCGCCCGTCGCCTCAGTCCTCCCCCGCGCACGCCGACTCATCCTAAAAAGGCGCGCCCACTACGCCCACTTCGCCCACTCCACGCCACGTCAGCCACGACCGCGCCCGCGAACGGTCCTGCAGGCGGTTGCACATGGGCCCACGGGCCTAGGCGACAGGCGGACGGGCGGAGGGGCTCCTTCCAAGACCTCGAAAAGAATCGGCGGCCGCCCCGGACCAAGCAGCGCGAGAACTGCGGATCGAGCTCGAACAAACCTGCCCTCGAATCGGCGGCTCGAAGGCAGCAAACACCTCTCGCAGGGCCTTACTAATCAGGAGTACGAAGCCTGGCCCTAAAAGGGTTCGACAGGCGCTCCAGATCGACAGAGTCAGGGACAATTTGGGCATGCTCAACGGACTTTACCCCGGACGCGAGGTCTGGGGATGCCCCTGTTGTGTTCGAGGCCAGACAAAGGTAGTTAGTCGAGGGATCCCACCGAGGGAGAGCTTTCGCGCCCTTGGCCCTGGTCGAACGGGACCAAGCCCTGCCTAACAAACCTTTGCAAGTGCTCGTTGATGGACGTGTCTCTGGACCACGAGCCGACCCCCAACGAACAGGGCACGGACGCCCACTCGAACCACCCGCTAAAAGCTCAAACGAGACAGCCGCGTCCGCGAACCCGATCGAGGGTGGCGCAGGGCATCTCACCCCTCATCCCTTCAAAAGGGACGCGAGGGTCGCGCAAAGACGGGAAGCATAACCTGATCGACCCTTCCAGGCCAAAGGGCTCGGGGGCTCCCCGCACACCGCCTCGAAACCTAAAATCCGACGCGCAGGGGATCAAAAGCCTTTGCACGAGTGTGCACACTCCTGCTAAGGCTCGGGGGATACACCCGCGGGTGCGCTCGCGCGCCCGCACGGTAGAACCTACGAAATCGAAGAGGACTAATCCCCACAGAATGCCTGGGATCGATCCCGTTGACCGTCAGCATCTGCCCGACTGACCTCTAGTCAGGCAGATGCTCGGGGGCTACTGTCGGGGACATCCCAAGGGGGTCCCCTAACCACCGGGAATAATCACCCTCAAAAAACATCTAATCACCGACGGCCCAAAAAATCGCCCGGACGACACGGCCCGGTGACGCTCACCACGGCCCAAACAACCGTCCCGGCCTCATTCGCCCCAAGGCCCAAAAAGCGAACGCCATCTCCACCTCGTTCGAGGGCCCTCAACCCCCTCGGGCACGCATGGTCGCATCTCCGCCTCGCTCGAGGCCCTTCGACCCCCTCGAGCGGGTGCAGCCCCGTTTCCGCCTCGCTCGAGGCCCGCGCGCCTCCTCGAGCGGGTGGATTACTCCATCCCGCTCGAGGTCGCCCCTCCATTCCCTGCAGCAACGCCCCGCTCCGCCTGGCAAGCACATTTAATGCCGCGACCTACCGAACGTGCAAGTCAAAGGATGGGGACGGTACTCCGCCCTGCTCCACGTCGCTGACACGGTCAGGTCCACTATGCCACCTGCCCCGGCGCTGTGCTGACGCTTCACCACTATGCGGGCAGGAACGGGTCATTCACCGCCACTGTTCTACCTACCCTCGTCCTTCCCCGTACAGCGCAGCCCTCGAACGGGCAGGGGAGACCCTCGAACAGGAGTACGAGCCAATGGGGAAGCGCTGACCCCAGCCCGACGCGGCCCTGCCACGACGTACGCCGGGTCATATCCACCAACTCTCTGCCATTCCCCCGACGGGGCAAGCACGCCGCGCACTGTGGCCAGCAGAGGCTATCATTCCGTCACTGTGCCGCCAACTCCCGTCCTCCCCTGACTGGGCGAGCATGGGAGACCCTCGAACCGGTGTACGGGCGACGACCAAAGCCCAGCTGGAGGACCTGCTACCCCTCGAAGCCGCTCCAGGACAAGACCGAGGACGGCCTCGACGCCCGAAGAAGCCGGAGTCCGCCATAATCACCCCTGTAGCACGTACTGTGCTTGTACTTGTACCCCCTCAGGGTCGCCTTCCTTTCTCCTTGGACTATAAAAGGGGGAAGAAAGCGCTGGCCAAGGGGACGATGGACAACAACAGATAGAACACACACACACACCTTGCTCACGATATTGGCACTTTGCCTCAATCACTCACTCACTCAGGGACCTGGAGGCCTCTCATCCTCTCCCGCTAAGCTTGTAGCCCCCACTACGAGCACCCCGGTGCAAGATAGTACAGTGCCAAGATCACGCCTTGCTGGACGTACGGCCCCGTGGCCGGAACCAGGATAAACCCCTTGTGTCATTGTGCTAGCTCCTGCATCAACTGGTGAGGGACGGGACACAGCGCATTCTGTTAGGCGCTGAGGTTGGGCGGCCAATCTCGGCACCGACAGATAGCATGATTCAGTGAATTCGACTAAACCAGGCCTACTGTTCCCCTTGGTAACAGTACAAACTTAAAGAACAGTAAACTGAGAATTTTAATAAAACTAGATTGTGTTTCATGCATTATGAGGGTCAATCAAGAAAAAAATTATCTGAATATAACTAAATTGTGACCTTTTATTCGTGGTACAACATAGAATACTTGACCACCACGTTGCAGCTCAAACCTTATAGCTGATAGGGCCCTTTCTTTACTAAATGCCGACACGTATGTCTTTACAGCAACACTTTCAGGTGGTGGTATAGACATTAAACTGAAAGTAGAAATAGTACAGATCAAGTTGAACCTAGGGTCGATGAGGATGCCATTGCTGCAAGAACATTACTGTAGAGTGTAGAAACAACGGACATGGTAACGACTATCATTGGTTGTGATTGAGAAAATGCATATTTATGCCACTTATCTCTCGCCTGCCCTCTTTAACAATGTGCAGACTCCCTCTGAAACCATCAACAATAGTTCTAATGAAGCTGTACATACGAGGCAGGAGGAAGACATTCCTGCAACACCAGTTGTGCAGGATCGTGTAACAGCACCCCAGGTAACGACACCAAACAAACTTTCCAATCATGATGCACAGGGGCGAAGCCACGTTGGGCTTGCCGAGTGCACATGCACCAGGGAAAATGTAACTTTTCAGTGGTTAGCAGCTATATTTTACCACTTGTGCACTCCCTAACTCCAATTACGTGCACGACCATCCGGCTCACCAGCCCATGGCTTCCGCTTGCTTACAGCTTACAGGCCAACGCAATAATTAATGTTTAATGAAGTAATCAACACTACGTGAAAACCTCAAATAGGTAATGTGGGATTGGTAACAGACTGACGAAGTCCGTTACAAGGTGCGACATCAGTAATGGGCAGAAACAACAACCGTTACCAATAAGTGTGTCAGGACCGGGCCCAGCCCCTGCACAACAACGCCCGTTACTAATAATGATTTCTGGTAACGGTCGTTGTTCGCGACCGTTACTAGTATTCCTTGTAACGGACATTACACACAACCGTTACCAATAATACTACCATCAGTAACGGTCGCTAAATGTCCGTTACAGGCTGGGACTAGTAGTAACGGTAGTTGTATTAGGCAATTAAGGCGCCGTTACGTATCTTTGACTAGTGGTAATGATGTTAGGTTTGGCCAGTTAACGCCCGTTACTAGCTTCGGATGCCCGTTACCTTTCTTTGACTAGAAGAGCATTGGATGCCCGTGATCCATGGAATCCTAACTGAGCAGGTGCAGTCAAAGCAAAAACCGAGGGTCACGCGGGAATAGTGTGCATGCGCATCTGTGCCAAGGTTCACGAGCATGCGCATCCTTATCCGATTACGCCGCGGGAGCGCCTATAAATAAGGGGCACTGCGTGCTTGGCTTGCCAAAGCAGCGCGTAGCAATATGTGGTTCTTCCAGTTTCACCCTCCAGATGCCTCAAGGGGCGGTTGTAGTGTAGCCATGGCGCAGTGCAGGAGCGCGCACCATTGATGCCAGAAGAAAACCAGCGAATCGGCGAGGTAGGTGATGAAGAGGAGCGGCTGCGAGAAGGGCCCTGTTGTTGCTGAGGCGAAGTGCCTTGGCGGGCAGCGGGTTTCTTTCATAGTCTGGCTGTGTTTGCTTGGCTGCCAGATGCATTTCATCTTCATGCCTTTCGAGGCTGAAGTGTTCATGGCAAGAGTGCGAGCCAAGCGACGTGCCACGCCATGAAAATACGATGGTCTGGTGCAGAACACCAAGGCTGTAGTGCTCGCAGCCTGCGACATCTGTTTCATGCCGTTCGAGGCAGAGCACCTGCGGCCCTCTTCCATTCATGCAGCCTCATGAAGCCATGCAGCTTGTGTAGGATGCCACAAGAAAACCAGTGAAGGCACCATGTTTCCTAGACTGGTTTGCTTGGGCGGAGTGCCGAGCTGTTGTGGCCCGAGTACTGCCATAGCAGGCAGTACATGTCTTTGTACTTGTAAACGGCCGTTTGGCCGAGTGGAGTATATCTATGTAAACTAGATGAATTTGTCCTGGAATTTGTAATATATATATGTCCTGGAATTTTTAATATATATGTGTCCTGATATCAGTGCAATTTGGACTGAGTTTGCATTTCAGACTCTGTTTCAGATTCTGCAATTTGTACTGAGATTGCATTACAGACACTATCAGTAACGGGCTTTATTCAGCTATCCGTTATAAAATGCCTTTCAGTAACGGGCATTACCAAAGTGCCCGTTATAGATATGAAAACTGATTCTGAAACAGAATTTGTTCTCTCTCCCGCTCCTGCTTGCCGCCCGGCCGGCCGCGCCACACATGCATTGGAATATATATAACACACATTACATATATGTAACAAGCATGTTGTCGGGGACATCCCAAGGGGGTCCCCTAACCACCGGGAATAATCATCCTCAAAAAACATTTTACCGCTGACGGCCCAGAAAATCACCAGAACAGCACGGCCCGTTGCCGCTCACAGCGGCCCAAACGATCATCCCGGCTTGATTCGCCTCAAGGCCCAAAGGACGTACGCCATGACCGCCTCGCTCGAGGGTTCTCGACCCCCTCAGGCAGGCATGGCCGCGTCTCCGCCTTGCTCGAGGGTCTTCGACCCCCTCGGGCAGGCACGACCCCGCGTCCGCCTCGCTCGAGGCCCGCACGCCTCCTCGGGCAAGTGGGTCACTCCGTCCCGCTCGAGGTCACCCTTCTACTCGCTGTGGTAGCGCCCCGCCGCTCCGCCCGGCCACCGCTTTTAATGCCGTGACCTACCAACTGCCCAAGTCAAAGGATGGGGATGGGACTCCACCCTGCACCACGCTCGCTGATGGACGTGTCTCCGGACCACGAGCCGACCCCCAACGAACGGGGCACGGACGCCGACTCGAACCACCCGTTAAAAACTCAAACGAGACAGCCGCGTCCGCGAACCCGATCGAGGGTGGCGCAGGGCATCTCACCCCTCATCCCTTCGAATGGGACGCGAGGGCCGCGTAAAGATGGGAAGCATGACCCGATCGACCCTTCCAGGCCAAAGGGCTCGGGGACTCCCCGCACAAGCGACGCAACACCCCTCGAGCACGGAGCTCGAGCCCAGGCGCGGTGCCGCCCCGAAACTTAAAACCCGACGTGCAAGGGTTAAAAGCCTTTGCACGAGTGTGAACACTCCTGCTAAGGCTCGGGGGCTACACCCGCGGGTGCGCTCGCGCGCCCCCACGGTAGAACCGAGGACTAATCCCCATAGAATGCCTGGGATCGACCCCGTTGACCGTCAGCATCTGCCCGACTGACCTCTAGTCAGGCAGATGCTCGGGGGCTACTGTCGGGGACATTCCAAGGGGGTCCCCTAACCACCGGGAATAATCACTCTCGAAAAACATTTAACCACTGGTGGCCCATAAAATCACCCGTGACAGCATGGCCCGATGACGCTCACCACGGCCCGAACGACCATCCCGGCTTGATTCGCCCCAAGGCCCAAAGAGCGAACGCCATCTCCGCCTCGCTCGAGGTCCTTCGACCCCCTCGAGCGGGTGCGACCCCGCTTCCACCTCACTCGAGGTCCGCGCGCCTCCTCGAGCAGGTGGATCACTCCGCCCTGCTCGAGGTTGCCCCTCTATTCGCTGTGGTAGCACCCCACCAACTCCGCCCGGCAACCGCATTTAATGCCGCGACCTACCGAACGCCCAAGTCAAAGGATGGGGATGGGACTCCGCCCTGCTCCACGTCGCTGACACGGTCAGGTCCACTGTACTACCTGCCCCCGTGCTGTGCTGACGCATTCCCACTAGGCGGGCAGGCACGGGTCATTCCGTCGCCCTGTGCCGACTGCTCCCGTCCTTTCCCCATTGCGAAGCCCTCGAAACGGGCAGGTGGGCACCCTCGAGCGTCGTACGGATGACGACCAAGGGCGAACCCCGGTCAGGTCCGCCACGCCCTGTCACTCCTGCTGACTCCGGCCACAGGACCGCCTATCCTAGTCACCCAGCAGACGTACGGCTGTCATTCACCGCCACTATTCCTCCTACTCTCATCCTCCCCCGTACGACCCGGCCCTCGAACGGGCAGGGGAGGCCCTCGAGCGGGAGTACGAGCCAATAGGGAAGCGCTGACTCCAGCCCGGCGCGGCTCTGCCACGACGTACGCTGGGTCAGATCCACCAACTCCCAGCCATTCCCCCGGCGGGGCGAGCACGCCACGCACTGTGGCCAGCGGAGGCCATCATTCCGTCACTATGCCGCCAACTCCCGTCCTCCCCTGACCGGGCGAGCATGGGAGACAATCGATCAGGCGTACGGGCGACGACCAGGTCCCAGCTAGAAGGCCTGCCACCCCTTGAAGCCGCTCCAGGACAAGATCAAGGACGACCACGACACCCGAAGAAGCCGGAGCTCGCCATGAATCGCCGCTCAGAACCAAGGACGACGGCACGCCCGGCGCCACGCTCTCCTAGTACACCCGCCCTGTAGCACGTACTGTGCTTGTACTTGTACCCCCTCGGGCCGCTCTCCTTCCTCCTTGGACTATAAAAGGGGGAAGAAGGCGCCGGCCAGGAGAGACTGGATGGACACGGAACAACGAACAACAACCAACACACACACACCCACGCTCACGATATTGGCACTAGGCCTCAATCACTCACTTGTTCAGGGACTTGGAGGCCTCTCCTCCTCTCCCGCTAAGCTTGTAGCCACTGCAAGCACCCCGGTGCACGATAGTATAGTGCCCAAGAGCACGCCTTGCTGGACGTACGGCCCCGTGGCCGGAACCAGGATAAATCCCTTGTGTCATTGTGCTAGCTCCTGCATCGACCGGTGAGGGACGGGACACAGCGCATTCTGTTAGGCGCTGAGGTTGGGCGGCCAATCTCGGCACCGACAGAATGGAATGAGGTAAAGTTTTTAGGTACTCTCAAGGAATCCCAATAGCAATGTGTAGAAGTAAAACAGAATAAGGTTCATAACCAAATATCACAGAAATAGTAAAGTCACCAATCTTATGGCCACATAGAAGACCCTGGACTTTTTTCTTGTTCTTCATTTTAATTATCTTTATGGTAACTGAGAAAAAAATGATAATCTGTAATGAATATCACTATCCTTTTAGGGTAAAACTCTATTCTCTTACAGTTCACTTCTTGATTAGTCAGCCCAAAATTCAGAGAGAAATCTTAATATATAGAGCCCAAAAACCCACTCCTGGCGATCTACATGTATGCTAGAGCTTTGAGAAAGCAAGATAAAACATTATCGGTTATGGAAGTTTGTGTATTCAATCTGAAATAGAGAATCCATATCCTTCTGTAATTATCTTATATTATAAAGATCAAATCATAAGAATGTTTGAGATGAAACATTTTTTTAATCTTGTCTTGACATATGACTTACCTTGCAGCACTGAAGATAGCCAAGTAATTGAGAAGCAATCTCGACTGATGGCAATATGGCCTAAAAAGAAATTATAGTAGCCGCTGCCACAAGCCTCCACGGCCCCATCATCATATATATCATTTCTTCTCAGTACCACAAGAATGAGAATATATTATGAGAGTAGGATCTGACTAAACCAAAAGGTAAAAGCGGTTGTGCAAACTGTAGAGGCTCAAATTTTAAGTTAAAATATGACTAAAAAATATTAAGAAGCGGATGCTAGGAAATATGACCTAAGAAATGCTGAAAAAATTCTTTTTTCATTATGTTTTGTACTTGAATATAACAAAGCCATGTGCAGAGGCTATCGTACCAACAACAAAAGTAAAAATCATTAAGGATGAGCGGGAGACTGAAAAAAGTTCTGAATTCACGATAGGCAGACCCAGTATTGAAATGTTTTCATCAGTCATTGTTTAGGTTATGGAATCACATTGGTTTAGGAGTGACAACCTAACACAGTAACATTTGACAGCAACGAAAATCTAGTTCACATCTATAATAGCAAGGTAGTGGAATAGCTAGCATTTGCAAGTTCTTCTTACATTTGAATGCAATGCTCATTAGTAAAGTTGACATTTTTATTTTTCTTAAAACAACATGTAAGTGCACAGATGATTCAGAATGCCGGATCATTGTGCATAGATATCGATCAGGCATTCGGCTACAAATTTAAAATGGAACCCTGTCATCGGATAGGAACAGAGACTATATATGAAGAGTTTGCCTAGTAATGCACTTCTAGAATGTTAATTTGTGAACCTTGTGGTTGCAAGAATTTTTATTTTTGGTGGTGCCATGAATCCAACAAGATATCAAAGAACGTTAACAGTCATGGGCAAAAGTGAGTGAGCTTCTTAACCAAATGCCATGATTTGGCAATAGTAAGATCATCAATGTTGTAGCTATTTAAATCCCTATTCCTGTCAATTAGCTTTAGAAATTAATGGAACAAATAAAATATGATTGGAATACCTACCTTGTTTTTAGCTAAATTTCAATTCTCCTATACCTCCACTTCTTAGTCAGGTACTGCCCAGTTTCATTGAATATACCAAAATTTGTAGAGAGGAAATTAAGCTCTCAAGGATATATATACTTGCACAAAAATGCAGTCAACAGCATGATGCCAGCAACAATCATATTTTAAGGGCATGGGAAACAACCTGGATAATATAAATTAACAGGTTTTTTAAACAACTATTTTGAAGAAAAAGGTCTCAACATGGGGCATATCTAGCAAATTAGGTAAACAGTGTGAATGAGTTGCTGTACATTTAGCCACTGCCTAGAAGCTGGCATTTCTTTGTTATTCAAGTATCACGAACTGTGCAGTGGTATTACAATAAAAGCCCATGGACAATTAAGGGATCTAGAAAGATCTAATTGCATCTTATAAAAATCTAATTGAGTACCCCCTACTAAAATATGTTCCTAAACATGACCTCGTTGTCAAATTTGATTCTTTGATTTAAGGCAGATGTTCTAAACTTTGATCCCATGAAAGAAGAGAAGAAACAGACCGCACAAAAGAAAATCAATTAAAAACAGAATTGGTAACAACTGTGTTACCAATAGACCAATGTGCTCATGAATCAAAATATTATATTGTCATCTGTTGGGAATTGCAGCTTTCAAACGTGGAGGCTATCTTAGCTGATTCCTATTGAGATAACCAAATGCACTTGTTTTGCTTTGCATGTTTTTCGTTGCAGCTTTCTATCTTATGATAATAATAGAAATCATGTGAACTGTCAGGTGCATACTTAACCAATTATCTTCATAGAACTTGTGCAGAAACCTGGGCATAATTATTTGGTTAGTGTTTGAGAGGCAAACCATCATACACATGGTGTGCATCCTCTATGGACAAGGTCACAGGTCAGAGAAGCAAACCATTAAACATACGTTGTATATCTTCATAGACAACAGGCCGAGGCACACTTGTGAGCAGCGGGGCAAGGAATTGGAGGGAATGAAAACTGCTGGCCTTGCTTGCTCCCACACCAGTGGTTGGTGCCGAACAGCCGATGGCTCACACGCCCTTGCTGCTGCTTTCAGCGGGCATCTCCATAGTACACCGCTGCCCTTGGATGTTGGTTGGCGCAAGGTTCCCATTCCAAACAGAAGAGGTGCAATGCGAGGATGCGAATCTGCAATTGAAAAGGCAATTGCAGAGGTGGGCATAGCCGCATAGTAAATGAATGGATGGATGGGGCAGGGCATGGCCTGAATGAAATGTCGCAATGGGAAGACAAAGCACCACTGAAATCTTAATAGCTTCCTATTTGGCAAAAAGATAGCAGGAGAGTAAACAGACTTACCTGCACATGTTTAGCCTCTAATGTTGCAGGTGATGGAGAAGTAGGAAGTCCTGAAAATGGAGAGGAGCACCACAGTGTGAGGTACCATGGATGCAAGAGAGAAGAGGAGGGCTACGAACTGCAGAACTGAGGGAGGCGGAGGAGGTGTGATGCAGAGAGGTAGGGACGTCGCCGTGGCGCTGTCGAAGCTGGGGCGGCGGCACAAGAGCGGTGCCATCTCCATCCTTGGCACGAGCTCTCGAATCATCTGCACACAAGAAAGACGAACATGTGGAAGCAAAGAAAGCAAACAAAAGAAGAGGAGCGCCGGCACGGGGAAGCGGAGGGAACGCCGGGACGGGCGGGGGTGCGCCGTTGGAGAGATTAGGGAGAGAGAGAGAAAGAGGCCAACGCCGTCCGCGCACTGGCCACGCGCCGCACATCCTCTGCCGCCTGCGGCTGCAAGCGCGACGCCGGGGCCCGCCGTCGCCGCTCGCGGTCATCCTCCGACGCCCTTGCGCCTGAGGGCAGATCGATGCAGAGCTGCCGCAGTGAAACGAACCGGATTCCCAATTACGAGAATCCGACTCCTGTACCCTTGAGATAGTCCCAGGAATAGCAGCCAGCTATCTCGTACAGAACTCATCTCAGTCGAATATCACATCCATACAGCGATAAAAGGTTCATTACATGACATATATAAAACATAGCGGTCTGGTACAAGCCCTCCGAACTAAATCGACAATGAGAAATAGCTACTACACGGTAGCTAAATCATCTGGGTCCACTCCACAAGCGTCCTTGAGCGCACGCGCAACCTTCAATCGTACCATCCATCCTAGTTGAACTCGTGGTCGGGGTCTTCTCCTGTGTACCCAAAGTCTGTCCCCAAGGAAATGGGACAGGTCCACGTCACCAACCAAAATATGATGCAAGCTTTAAAGTGGCCTAGACTAATGGATTAAAATAATAATCAAGGAATTTAAGGCTAGGGTTTCCTATGCAGCAGCAGCAAATAAACCTAAGTTCATCTCATCACCAGCACCTTTCCTCACCAGAGAGATCACACCCCCCAAATCCCACCATCAGCCTCACAACCACATCGGGCTCGTCCTGCCGCATCAGGTTCCCGCAAAATATCCACCAACACCTTTCACTCACTAGGCGACTCGGTGAGCTCCCTCCCCACCTTGTCTCAACAGCAAAGCTGGGCCAACCTCTCATAACCCAAATCAAGGATGAGGTAAGAAAGCAGATTCCCAAGCTGTCGGGGCTTATCAGAAGCGGGTTGTCCGTATCCGTGGACACGGCTATACGTATAGTTTTCACTCTGCAGAGGTGGCACTCCTAGAATCCATCCGGGCTGCAAGGCTAGTCAGCAACCAACCTGAGACACAGCCCACAGCAAAGACCCTAAACAGTAACGGCGCCAATCCTGTCTCCCTGGGCTCGGGAAACATTTGAACTAACATCTGCCCTAGGGTCGTGAAACCTTCCCACCGGGGCCAATCGGAGGCAGTGGTAAATCAGGGAGAGTACGCCGCAACGAGTCCCCCTTACACATATCAAGCTCGAATCTCCTACAGTCTCGGCGCCGCACTAGAGTAGGCTTGCTGGAACCCTCCCCATACTGGGTAGATGGTGAGCACGGTGGTACGCGACCGACACTGGATACCGACTCAGTCCTTAATTATCGGTGAAAGCGAGTATCAGCGTCATAAGCGATCCGCCGCAACGTTCCGCAATCGGCACCCATTACAGGTATTGCCGCCCAAACTCCTCAAGATATCAAAATAACCAAGTAACCATGTACCCGCAATAGGTACCCCATAGGGACTACCCGAGTGTGGTCCCCAAGCACCCCCAATCAAAAGATCGGGTTGTTATCACTCGCTTCCACCGCCTAGCTGCACTACACCTGCCCAAGCCCTCCCTAACTCACGCCAAGAAGATCAATCACATCCATCCCAACACATGCACAGCATAGCATTCTCATATGGTGGATAATAGGTAGCAAGGAAAGATGATAGATAAATGGCAGTGCAGGCATATCAACATGCATAGAAAGTAAAGCGCTAGCATACTAGTTTGCATGTCTAATAGGTATTTCAGAGGATGGTCGGGCGTGAACCTGAGCAAGCTTCTTCGTCCTCCTCGAAGCTGTAGTCGTAGTAGTCCGGCTCCTCCTGGCCCTCCGGGGCTCCTAGGGTTGCGATAAATAAAATAAGACGCGGCTACTAGCAAAGAAACACCAAAACAGCGAGAAAGAAAGACCCAAAGAACATCAAACTCTACACTAACGCGTAGATCATGATTTTAGATCATATTTTTCTAAGCTACGGATGATTTATTATTAATTTTCAAAGTTTAAATCATTTTTTGAAAATATTAAATAATTTCCAAAAAAGAAAATTAGTCAAAATTAGCCTGCTGACGTCATCATAACGTCATGCTGACGTCAGCAGTGGGGTCCGCCTACTGTGACGTCAGCAGTGGGCCCTGCTGACGTCAGCGTTGACTTGGTCAACGGTCAACGGTCAGCTCTGGTCAGTAGGCCCCACCAGTCAGTGACACACAGTGGCTGACATGTGGGCCCCATATGTCAGCGCAGTTAATAGGAAAAGAATTAAACGCGGCTGTGCTGGAATTGGGCCGAAAGATGGCTGGGCCGAGAAAGTTCAAGGGTGCAAACCAGACTTTAGTGCAAGATTCGGCCCACGAACGCTGGGCCGTTGGGTCTGCTCTGGTGGACTCAATCCACCGTGAACCGTGAGTGCGGTGCACATGAGCCAGGTGCACGGGATCGGATTGCGGCCGACTCAGGATCTTCTACGGCTGGCGTGTGGCATGCTGGTGTGGTCCCTGGTGTGGCTCGGCCACGGCGCGAACGCGACACGCTCGGCGCGCTCCAGTGCGCGGCCGGCGGCGAAGGTCGCCGAAAAGGCTTGGGAAGGCTCGAGGTTGGGCGCTAGAGCTCGGCTAGGGTTCGGCGAATACGATCAGCAGGGAAAAGGGTCGAGCTTGTCCAGCTAGGTGGGCTCCCGACGCAGCGGCGGCGCTACGGCCATGGCACCGGCGAGCATGACGGCGGGACGGTTTGGTTAAACGGCTCGAGGCCTTGGCAAGGCTTGGACAGCACAGGGCTGGGTTCGGCTCGGCTTCGGACGTTCACGCGCGGGGTTCTGGTAGCCCAGGTCCACGGTGACGGCGGCGCAACGGAAAGAAGTTGCACGGCGGCGACTCGGCCGGCGGCGCTGAACGGCGGTACATCGGCACACGCGGCCAAGGCGAGCGGTTGCGAGCGCGCGGTCACCGGTGACTGCTGGGACGCGGCTAGGCACGCGTGCGTGGGCACGTGGTTGTTTACGGCCGCGACACGGCCTCAGCGTGCGCGCGCGGCGAGCAGGGCTCGGCCGCGGCGGCCTTGGCTGCGGGGTTCGGTCGACGGCGGGTTGCAAAACGGGTTAGCGGCTCATGGTCCCTGCAAGAAGAAGATGCACAGCACAAAGGCTGGCTCACAGGGGCTAGGCTAGCATGGCAAGCTCAAGAGCGGCGGCGCTCGGCCGGAACAGGGGAAGAAAGGGGGAAAACGATGGGGGCTCACGTCGGGTCAGCGATGTAGTCGTCGCACTCTCGGGGAAGGCTTGCGGAACCCTGGAGATTCTCGTGTTTGTGCGTTCAGCTCCGCTCTGGCTCCGGCTTGGCACTTCCACAGACGGCGGCGACGGCGTTGGCGGCGGTGGCGCGAGGGCGACGATCGGATCCTCCACGGCCCTATCCTGCTTCTCCTCTCTCCCTTCTCCAACTCCCAGGACGCCTCCCACTCCTCTCACCCTCTCGAATTGCTGGCTGGGAAAACCCCAAAGGGGGCGGCGCGTCTTGGGGAAGAAGAAGGCCGGGCGGTGGTTTTATAGGGCGATGGCGGCTAGGGTTTGGGCACGGACGGCCGGATGGGTGAGCACAGCGCTCGGGGACACGTGTCCGCATCGTGTCGGGCCGCCATGAGAGTTGATGGGACTGGCTCGGCCTCACGGGCGCGGCGGCAGAGAGGGAGCGGCCGGGCGTGAGGGAGAAGGGGGAGGAAGGAGATAAAGCTGACAGGCAGGGCCCGCACGTCAGCGAGAGAAGGGAGAAGGGGAGCGCGGGTGGATATTGGGCCGTTGCTGGGCCGAAAGGCCGGCAGGGCCGGTTGGCTGGTTGGCTCGGGAAAGAGTGTTCAGGAGCGGTTTCCGGACTTTAGCTAGGAGTTTTGGCCCACGAAGTTAGTAGGGTTTGAATAATTAGTTGGATTAGTTAATGTTTGAATTCAAATCTAGAATTTGAATTCAAACCAACCAAAAATCCAATAAAACCAAATTAACTCCAAATCACCACTATTTGATCCTTAGAACTTCAAATTATTTTTAAATAAATTTTAAATTTGCCAAAGAGCAAAGGGAGTAATTTAGAGAACAATCTTATATGTTGGTTTGCATGCACACAATTTCACCAAAAAATTTTAAATTCACATTATTACATTTCAACATTTCCTAGGGAATTTTTAGGGTTATTACACGCAGCTCCTTGAATATGGAGCCGCCTCCGATGCCGCCCGAAGGCCGCCCCACTACGCTCGCTTCCTCCCCGAAGGCCGCTCGACTCTCTTGTTGCCGTTGCCTCGTCCGCGCCGCCTGCGCCACCATCGCCTGTGCCGCCGTCCACGCCGCCTGCGCCGCCGTCGCCACTGCCGCCGCCGCGCCGCTCGCCGCCGTTGCACCGCTGTTAACACCAAAAATTGGCACCTGAAAGAGTCTGACGAGTGGGCCAGGCTCGGTAAAAAGATTCCATTCGGCAGGAAGGCCTTCTTCAAAGCAATCGGCAAAAGATGCTCTGCGGTCGGGAATCCGTCATCGTTCGGCAAAGGAACTGTTCCACAGTTGGAAAAGGAAGCATTCGGGAAAGCGTGATGACGTGGATTGAATATAAGGAAGAAGCCGATTTGATGAAGAGTATGAGATGAATACGGCGCTTCGACGTATTTCTTTGGAAATAAACATTTGTAATCGTAATCGACTAGGAATTGTGTCAAAACCAGGGTATAAATATAAACCCATGGTGATTGTAATAGGGATCGAACAATCATAAAACAAACCGGCCTTGCGCCAACTTTCGAGTCCTTTAGTCGTGTCGTCGAAATCTTCGAGAGGAACCATCGATCCGTCGACCTCCGTAAGTATCGACAACCTTGTATCATGCTTAGTATCATGCGGTGGATTTAAGCTTGAGTCAAGAAGGCTTTTCTTGCTAGATCATGAGTCATGCGGTAGGCTAAGGTTTAGCTTGAAGCAAGTTATCGGCTCTATTAGATTTTGGCAAAGATCTAATAGATTCATTAAGTTACCTTGTGTTATTTGGGTTTTACTTTATGTTTAATTCATATAACACCCTTTTGCCCAATTTAGATTGATTAGATTCGGTTTTGATCCATTGCATGACGAAATCACGTTTCTCCACATAGCCGAATTCAAGTCAAATCTAGATTGCCACGTGTCGCGGGTTCAAACTTGTTGATTTTGTATGGATCTTGACAGAGCCGGGTATCATGCGGTAGATGCAGGTTTTTGGGTCGTTTTAGAACTAATCATCCGGTGGATTAGAGCTCGAAATCGATCTGATAGGTCTATCAACATCGACGAAGCTTGTTCCTTCTTCATGGAACCCGAATCGGCTATCTAGCCGTATTCGGCAGTCCCTCAATGAGTGAAACATGTTCGTAACTTTGTTTTAAATAATGAATGCTTCTAGCCTTCCACGTTTAGAGTATATCATGCGGTAGATTGATCTATTCTTGGTTGGTGGTGTGATTTTAAACAAGTTGTATCATGCGGTGGATTAACTTGTTTGATTCTACGCCTGACGGGTTCGAGGGTATCTAGACATGCGGTAGACTAGTGCTTTTAAACCTATGCATTCTTGTTTATTAGAGATTTACGATCGTGCTTTCACATTTATCATGCTTTATGCCCGTTAATCGGTTGTATTTAAGTATTGTAACGATCATCTAATTAAATACCGATCTTTCATCATGATGACGTCATGCGGTCGGCAGCATGCTTTCTTACGTGCTTTGCCGAATATGCTATGAATGCCTGTATTGCTGACAGATAGCTTGTTCATAGCTATATGCCGATCAAGATTGGCCTTGCAAGCCGTAGAGATGGAACTGTCTGGTATCATCCGGCATGTTCCAGGTTTTATATCTAAACATTTTTTCTTCCTTTGTCAGTTTCAGGGAAAATTGACTGGCACGCTTACAGGATTCAGACGATCGGGCACGTGTGAAGCCAGCTGATTCGGCTTGCTGTGTGCTTGGCGTGAGAAGCCGATTTTGCGTCAACACACAGCCACATGTTCAGAAAGGCCCTGTATTCAACAGAAAGCTTGGCATGGGCCCTGGAGGTTTGTCACCAACAAGCATAGTTCTGAACGATTTTGCTGGAAATCCTTCAGACACCAAAGGATGTGTACACGTGGACTTAATGATTGGGTCCAAAGTTTTGCTTACGACCTTCTTTGTTATTGAGGGCAAAGGGGCATATAGTCTCCTTTGAATAACAGGTTGCAGAGGGATATGTATGGGAATGGATATACAGAATTCATGGATTATAATGCTATTGATGCTCTCCCAAATCCTGGGTATGTTAGTAATGCAGGAATGACTGCTGGAAGGACATGAAATCAAGACACTAATGTTGACCTCATGGTGCAAAAAATGACCGATGTGTTGCAAAATCAATTCGGTCTGAAGCCCAAAAATCAGGGGTACATGTACTCCTCTCCTTTCCCAGAATTGTACCAAAGAGTGTCATTGCCTAACAGAGTCAAGGTTCCTACAGAATTCACTAAATTCTCAGGGCAAGATGATACTAGCACTGTGGAACATATAGCTAGGTACTTGATGCAGCTTGGAGAGGCCTCAGCAGATGAGGCTTTTAGAATCAGATACTTTCCTTTGTCATTGACAGGTCCAGCTTTTACATGGTTTGCTTCTTTGCCTGCTCAATCAATTTGTACTTGGAAGGATCTAGAGAAGAAGTTTCATGCTCATTACTATACTGGCAGTAAACCAGGGTATAAATATGAACCCATGGTGATTGTAATAGGGATCGAACAATCATACAACAAACCGGCCTTGCGCCACCTTTTCGAGTCCTTTAGTCGTGTCGTCGAAATCTTCGAGAGGAACCATCGATCCGTCGACCTCCGTAAGTATCGACAACCTTGTATCATGCTTAGTATCATGCGGTGGATTTAAGCTTGGTATGAGAAGGCTTCTTTGTTAAATCATGAGTCATGCGTTAGGCTAAGGTTTAGCTTGAAGCGAGTTATCGGCTCTATTAGATTTTGGCAAAGATCTAATAGATTCATTAAGTTACCTTGTGTTATTTGGGTTTTACTTTATGTTTAATTCATATAACACTCTTTTGCCCAATCTAGATTGATTAAAATTCGGTTTTGATCCATAGCACGACGATATCACGTTTCTCTACATAGCCGAATTCAAGTCAAATCTAGATTGCCACATGTCGCGGGTTCAAACTTGTTGATTTTGTATGGATCTTGACAGAGCCGGGTATCATGCAGTAGATGCAGGTTTTTGGGTCGTTTTAGAACTAATCATCCGGTGGATTAGAGCTCGAATTCGATCTGATAGATCTATCATCGTTGACAAAGTTCGTTCCTTCTTCATGGAACCCGATTCGGCTATTTAGCCGTGTTCGGTAGCCCCTTCACGAGTGAAACATGTTCATGACTTTGTTTTAAATAATGAATGCTTTTAGCCTTCCATGTTTAGAGTATATCATGCGGTAGATTGATCTAATATTGGTTGGTGGTGTGATTTCAAACAAATTGTATCATGCGGTGGATTAATTTGTTTGTTT
>OAMR01000279.1:1345946-1358602 GCA_900205405.1 Echinochloa crus-galli
CAAATTATGGATTTCCCTCTGTCTCTTATACACATCTAGATGTGTATAAGAGACAGAGCCAATCTTGAGAGACATATAGCTACAGGGAAGCTATCTGTCGGCAGTTAAAATCTCATTCTGCCGAGTAGGATCAACTGAACCATCCTGCTTTGCCTTCTTTGAGGTTAAAACTTTCAATCTTCCCTTTTCTCCAGATGGAACAGCATTTACCATGTTAACTGAGAACCCGATCATATTCTGAGGGAAAGGGTTACTGTCCAGTTTCATTTTGTTGTCGAATTTCAAATGTCCTTCCTGGATAGCTTTCTGAATCTTCATCCTAAAGACTCTGCATTCATTAATGGAATGAGAATTTCTATCATGAAACCCACAATACCTTTTGTCTTTCACTCCATCAGGCCGAAGCATGGAGTGCCCTTCTGGCAATTTGATTCGGCCTTCTATCCAATCCGCGTATTTACATGGCCGAATGAAATTTGCGTCTAGTAACCTTTCAATCTCCTTTTTCACATCGGCCAACACTTCTTCCTTGTAGATTTTTCAGGGTGGCTATAACTTAATGAATCTGTTAGATCTTGCCGAAATCTAACAGAGCCGATAACTTGGTCCATACTAGATCTTAGCCCACCGCATGGCTCATGACCTAACAGAGGAACCTTCTTGAGACCACAACTTAAATCCACCGGATGATACTAAGCATGGTAACAAGACTACTTGCATCAAAGCTTAAATCCACCGCATGAAATGTACAACGCATTCGGCATTTAGCAAATAGTGCCGAAATTTTGTACATGAGTAATAAACACATAAGCAAAGCTTCTCTATAGCCGAATATCTTGTTTCAGGGTCTAGTAATTTTCGGCTAAGGTATGCAACTACTCTTTCCTTCCCTTCAAATTCTTGTATGAGGGCCGATCCAATAGTTTGGGCATCGGCCGCCACGTACAACTTGAAAGGCTTGTTCAATTGTGGAGGTACCAATACTGGTGGTTCTTTCATGTATTCCTTTATTTCATCGAAAGCCTTTTGTTGTTCGTCACCCCATACAAACTTCTGATCTTTTTTGATTTTCAGTAGTGAAGAAAAGGGCAACACCTTCTGTGACAAATTTGATATGAATCTTCTCAAAAAATTTATCTTGCCGAGTAATGATTGCAACTCTTTAAGATTAGTTGGAGGAATAATTTCATCAATCGCTTTCATGCTCTTCTTGCCAACTCCTATTCCTCCTTCATGTATCAAAAAACCCAGAAACTCTCCAGCCGAAACTCCAAAAGCAAACTTATTCGGGTTCATCTTAAGCCCATGTTTTCTAGTGCACTCTAGAGTTTTTCTTATGTCAGCCAAATGAGACTCATGATTCAATGACTTGATCACAACATCATCAATATATATTTCCACAATCTTGCCGATCAACTCATGAAAAATATAATTCATAGCCCTTTGATAAGTTGCACCGGCATTTTTCAATCCAAAGGTCATGACAACCCACTCAAACAACCCTATATGTCCAGGACATCTGAAAGCTGTCTTTACTATATCCTCTAATGCCATAAAAATTTGATTGTATCCTGCATTGCCATCCATGGCACGCGCGCCATGAGCAGCAGATACGCCGGTACCCACATGTACGCATCCTTTAGTGTCTGAAGGTTTTCCAGCAAAATCATTCAAAACTATGCTTGTTGGTGTCAAATCTCCAGGGCCCATGCCAAGCTTTCTGAATGTAGTGTATGGCATCACATTGACAGCAGCTCCACCATCAACAAACATCTTAGTTAATGGCTTCCCATTGACAAATCCCGTCAAGTACAGTGGCTTCATGTGGCGATTCTTCGCTGGTTTATCGAAAATAGCTTGCTTCTCCAGCATTAATTGTGCCATTAACCCCAATTGCTCGGCTTCATCTATCTCTGGCAATACTTCCTCCTGTACAATTTGATTAGCCGGAGCTATAAATTCATTCGGCAAGAAACATACCATGCATGTGGGAGCCGCAGGACCATGTTCATCAGGTTTGTCTTTTGGGCGCCATATTGATTTTATCCTAGTTCCTGCTTGCTTTAGTTCTTGATTTCTTAGGCGTTGCACTCTTCTCTTTTGACTCTTCCTCAAACCAGGTGGGCACCACTATCCTTTTTGCCATACATAACCATGATCATCTTCCTCTTCATGATCACATCAAGTACCTAGCTATATGTTCCACAGTGCTAGTGTCATCTTGCCCTGAGAATTTGGTGAATTCTGTAGGAACCTTGACTCTGTTAGGCAATGACACTCTTTGGTACCATTCTGGGAAAGGAGAGGAGTACATGTATCCTTGATTTTTGGGCTTCAAACCGAACTGATTTTGCAACACATCGGTCATTTTTTGCACCATGAGGTCAACATTAGTGTCTTGATTTCCAGTCCTTCCAGCAAACATTCCTGCATTACCAACTCCTTGTAGATTTTTCGGGGTGGCTGTTTGTAAGGTTTATAACCAGGCTTGATCGGCAACCGATGCTCAACAATAGAACGGTCCAAACCAGGCATCTCCGAATAATCCCAAGCAAAGCAGTCTTTGTATTCTCTTAATAATTTAATCAATTCTTCTCTGAAAACTGAATCTAAGTTTGCACTGATGAATGTCGGCCTTGGTTTGTCACCATCTCCAATGTCCACTTCTTCTAGCTTATCAGCCGACACAAATCCACGTCCTAACTTCCCGTCAGTCCCATCAATTGGATTCTCCATTAAAAATTACTATGAGAGCCGACTGCTTTGATCGGCTGTTGATCACCGCTGACTGGTTCAACAGGACCTTCTCCCCAATCTTTGCCTGAAAAGCAATCTATGCCTTGATATTCCCAAAAAGCTGGCTCTACGTTAGCCACGCTTATTGAATCATCTGCTTGGACAATTTCCACTTCATCATCTATCCACTGAATAAGCTGCTGATGCATGGTAGATGGAATGCAGCAATTTGCATGTATCCAATCCCTTCCAAGCAGCAAACTATATGATCCTTTGCCCTCAATAACAAAGAAGGTTGTAAGCAGAGTTTTAGACCCAATCATCAAATCCACATGCACGCATCCTTTAGTGTCTGAAGGATTTCCAGCAAAATCATTCAAAACTATGCTTGTTGGTGTCAAATCTCCAGGGCCCATGCCAAGCTTTCTGAATGTAGTGTATGGCATCACATTGACAGCAGCTCCACCATCAACAAACATCTTAGTTAATGGCTTCCCATTGACAAATCCCCTCAAGTACAGTGGCTTCATGTGGCGATTCTTAGCTGGTTTATCGAAAATAGCTTGCTTCTCCAGCATTAATTGTGCCATTAACCCCAATTGCTCGGCTTCATCTATCTCTGGCAATATTTCCTCCTGTACAATTTGATTAGCCGGAGCTATAAATTCATTTGGCAAGAAACATACCATGCATTTGGGAGCCGCAGGACCATGTTCATCAGGTTTGTCTTTTGGGCGCCATATTGATTTTATCCTAGTTCCTGCTTGCTTTAGTTCTTGATTTCTTAGGCGTTGCACTCTTCTCTTTTGACTCTTCCTCAAACCAGGTGGGCACCACTGTCCTTTTTGCCATACATAACCATGCTCATCTTCCTCTTCATGATCAATCCATCTGTGGTCAGCATACCTCTTCCTCGTTTGATTATCATTCTCATATGTCTCAAAACGCCGATTATCACTGGGATGTATCCTGCCAATTCTTTCATGGACAGGTCGGCGATTGACAGTATCCTGCCTGTATTCATCACGTCTATCATTGCATTCAGGACAATTGTTCCATGTGGGAAGCTTTAAACCCTCATTCCAGCAGTGTCTGAAAAATGCACACCCCCAATGTGCGCGCTCTTGTTCCCGAACGTACTCTTCTTGCTCTTCCCTATACATTTCTTCTTCGTGTCTTCTTTTCTCCTCTTCATATTTTCGCCTCTAAGATAGCGCTTTTTTCTTGCTGACGCTGCCATTTATTGAGGAGAATACGTGTGGTAACTCTTGGCTTAGAAGATTCTCCAATTTCAGACCGATTGTTCGAGGAACGAGGTTCTTTCTTGTGAATTTGCTCAATCGTAACTTGCCGAGTGGGGTCAACTGAGCCACTTTGTCTTGCCTTTCTTGAAGTCAAAACTTTCATTTTTTCCTTTCTCTTCAGGTGCAACAACATTTACCATGTTGACTGAAAACCCAATCATATTTTGAGGGAATGGGTTACTGTCTAATTTCATCTTGTTGTCAAATTTTAGATGTCCCTCCTGGATAGCTTTCTGAATCCTCACTCTAAAGACCCTGCATTCATTGATGGAATGAGAATTTCTATCATGGAATCCACAATATTTCTTATCTCTCACACCATCAGGCCGAAGCATAGAGTGCCCCTCTGGTAATTTGATTCGGCCTTCTTTCACAAGGAAATCAAACAATTTGTCTGCTTGATGAACTGTTCTACAGCGGTCTTCACCATTTATTGATGTTCCTCGAACAATTCTTCAAGAGTGACGTCCAAAATGTCTCTTACTTCAGGCATCTTCAAAGCTTGTGTGCCCAAAAGTGTGTTGAATGAGGAGACCAAAACGTGTCGTGTCCCACCGGGCGTGCCAAAAAGTGTGTTGACGTAAAATCTGCAGTTCTTGGCTTAGAAGATTCTCCAATTTCAGACCGACTGTTCAAGGAACGAGGTTCTTTCTTGTGAATTTGCTCAATCGTGATTTGCCGAGCGAGATCAATTGAGCCATTTTGTTTTGCCTTTTGTGAAGTCAAAACTTTCATCTTTCCTTTTTCTTCAGGCTTAACAGCATTCACCATGTTGACTGAAAACCCAATCATATTTTGAGGGAATGGGTTACTGTCTAGTTTCATCTTGTTGTCAAATTTTAGATGTCCCTCCTGGATAGCTTTCTGAATCCTCACTCTAAAGACCCTGCATTCATCGAGTAATGATTGCAACTCTTTAAGATTAGTTGGAGGAACAATTTCATCAATCGCTTTCATGCTCTTCTTGCCAACTCCTATTCCTCCTTCATGTATCAAAAAACCCAGAAACTCTCCAGCCGAAACTCCAAAAGCACACTTATTCGGGTAGTAGTTTGTACTAGGGATTCTTGTCCCAAAGCTTTGAGATGAAGGCTAAGGAAGAGTAGAACTCTTGGCAGATCTGTCTTGAGAAACGGTGCACCACTTCTGTTTTTAGCAAAAGATAGCAAACACTTCTTGATGAACTGTTCTGCAGCAGTCTTCACCATTTGTTGATGTTCTTCAGATAACTCCTCAAGAGTCATATCCAAAATGTCTCTTAACTCAGGCATCTTCAAAGCTTGTGAGTCCCACTGGGCGTGCCAAAAAGTGTGTTGACGTAAAATCTACAGTTCACGCTAAGCACACAGCAAGCCGAATTAGCTAGCTTCACACGCGAGCGTTTGAATCCAGAGCGTGCCAGTCAATTTCCCTGAAACTGATAAAGGAAGAAAATATTTAGAATAAAACCTGGAACGTGCCGGATGATACCAGACAGTTCCACATCTACGGCTTTGCAAAGCCAATCTTGATCGGCATATAGCTATGAACAAGCCATCTGTCGGCAATTGATGCATTCGTTACATAATCGGCAAAACAGCATGCAAAGGGTGCATAGCCGACCGTGTGACGTCACCATGATGAAAGATCGATTTTTAATTAAATGATCGCTCCCGAATACTTCTGTTTCCAACTGTGGAACAGCTCCTTTGCCGAACGATGGCGGATTCCCGACCGCAGAGCATCTTTTGCCGAATGCTTCGAAGAAGACCTTCCTGCGGAACAGAATCTTTCTATCAAATCTGGCCCACTTGTCAGCCTCTTTCAGGTGCCAATTTTTGGTGTTAACTCATGCCCCTTCAATTTCGAGATAAAAGATACTTTTGTTTCGGAATTGACCATAAATACTCAGCGTTTCTAGGTCATCTTAGCTCAATCCTCGCTTTTTCCGCTCTTAACTTTTCCGAAGCTTCGCCCAGATCCAAACCCTAGTTCATCGACCTCCGCAAGCTTCAATCCCCAAATGGCGGACCAAGATCAAGCCCTCCAAGTAAATCTCAATCTTCCTCAAGCACATTCGGCATCATTATTTTTTGAATCACATCTTAAATTTTCCTTTCGCTTTTTTCTGTTCTTGGTAGGCTCTAGCGGCCGAACTTTTGATTCCCACCGAGGAGAAAACACCCACTTATTTTCTCGGGCCCGTAGGAGATTCAGACCCTTCTGAGCTGATTGCTGCCGAATCTCAGAGGATTCCCTTCAAAACTTCACTGGCAAAGCCTCATGAATGGCAAGATGCCTTCAAGAACTGGCCTTTGCCCCCAATCACTGGATGGAGAAATTGGTACAAGAGAGTCCTTGATGACAAAAGCCCTCAAACCAAGAACTAGGACAATCTCTGCATCTCACACTGTTTAGAGCTATCTTTAGCCGAGACACCCAAGAAAGAGACCCTTCTCATCGCAGCCTGCCACTTTTGGTCCAATGGTGCAAATGCTTTTCTTTTTGGCCATGGACAGATGTCTCCCACCTTGGCCGATGTCTACATGATGACCGGCCTGAATATCACAGAGTCTGTGCGCCCATACAAGTACAAGGGCTCCTCCAAGCAAACAGGAGTAAAGACAGGAGTTGGATATAAGAAATATATCCAGAATTATATGTCTGATGGTCCCCTGTCTGATGTTGAATACAGGGCCTTCCTGAATATGTGGTTGTGCAGATTCATTTTTTGCGGTAAAGCCAATGAGCCAACTCTGAATCATATTGTGATGGCTGAAGATTTGGCTGCTGGCAGACTCATCCCTCTTGGGAAGTACCTACTGGGAAGTGTCTATCATATGCTTCACCAAACCATTCGCCTGATGCATACCAGCAAGAAAATTCCTTGTGTTAATGGTCCTTGGTGGTTCATCCAGATGTGGTTGCAGTTGTATATGCACCAGATTGTTGCTATTGACATCAACAGTCAGCACTTTCCTTCAATCAACTACAAGGAAGGGGAAACCCAAAGCACCAAAGGCTGTCAGACTTATGGAGAAGCTGCTTCTACTGTATCTGTAGACAAAAGCATTGGTGAACTTTTCGAGCTTTTCTCCAAAGGCTTTGCTGATCCTCTCTGGTTTCCTTATCTTGATAACGACAACCTCACCCTTCCTTGTGAGTTTAGCTTTGAAACTGGATGTGTAGATGCACAAGCCACAGCCATCTTCAATTCTTTCATTCGGCCCTGTATTCTGCCAGCCGAATTTTGTGGAGGAAGGCTGGTTCAGAGTACCTTTGAGTACTATCAGCCGAATATGATGGCTAGGCAATTAGGCTGTGGCCAAGTGCCACCAAGATTATTTCTCCATGAATTCCTCAAGCCTAGGGAGATTGTCACAGACTCCACTGAGACAAGAAGGATTTTTGACTACAGATGCTGCACATCCATCTATAGACCTGAACCTTTTGTGCCAATAACATCTGCTCATCCTTCTTTCACTGTCTGGTGGCAAGAATTCCATGATCACATCTTCAACATGCCAATTCATCCCTTCTGCCTTGAGTTGATGCCTGACTACCAGCCAAATTCAGAGGTAATGTTGTTCAATCATTATCTGGCTTTAATAACAATTCTGCTTTTATTATAACTCTGTTATTTTGTAGGACATAGCACCTGCCCCTTTTGCCAGGACAATCCAGTATAATATTGCTGGTCCAATATCTCCTTTGGGGTATCAATCTCCTACCTTGGCCCAGCTGATGTCTAGACAAGCCACTCTCGACCCAATCATTACCAAGCCATCTTCTGCCAAGAGAAAAACTTCTTCTCTGCCTGCTTCTTCAGCTCCCAAGAAGAAAAGAACAACTAACAGAAGAATCATTCAGGTTATAACCCTTTTCTTTTAAACTCAATGCTTGTTTGCACCATGTTCATCTTTAACTTTATTATTTCAGGCTCGATCACAGCAATCAGCAACTGCTACAGATTCTGCCGACGCTCTACTGATTGGTATGAAAATGCTTCATCATTATATTTACCTTTTCATTGGTATTTATTTTCCTTTCAACTGCAGCAACGACTTCAATGGACCAAATATTGGAGAATCCTTCCCCTCATCATGATTCAGTTCCAGCTTCACCACTCCCTCAACTAGAAGCTGCCCCTTCACCAAGGAACTCTCCAATCTCTCTTCAGTATGATATGCCACGTCATCACGCTTTCCCGAATGCTTCCGTTTCCAACTGTGGAACAGTTCCTTTGCTGAACGATGACGGATTCTCGACCGCAGAGCACCTTTTGCCAATTGCTTTGAAGAAGGCCTTCCTGCCGAATGGATTCGAGTCTGGCCCACTCGTCAGCCTCTTTCAGGTCCCAATTTTTGGTGTTAACACATGCCCCTTCAATTTTCGGGACAAAAGATACTTTTATCTCGGAATTGACCATAAATACTCAACGTCTCTAGGTTATCCCAGCTTAATCCCCGTTTTTTCCTCTCTCAAATCTTCGAAGCTTCGCCCAGATCCAAACCCTAGTTCATCGACCTTTGCAAGCTTCAATCTCAAAATGGCGCACCAAGATCAAGCCCTCTAGGTAATTCTCAATCTTCTTCAAGTACATTCGGCACCATCCTTTTGAATCGCATCTTAAATTTTTCTTTTCGCCTCTCTGTTCTTGGTAGGTCCTAGCTGCCGAACTCTTGATTCCCATCGAGGAAAAAGCACCATCTTATTTCCTCGGGCCCGTAGGGGATTCAGACCCCTCTGAGCTTATTGCTGCCGAATCTCAAAGGATTCCCTTCAAGACCTCACTAACAAAGCCTCATGAATGGCAAGACGCCTTTAAGAATTGGCCTCTGCCCCCCATCACCGGTTGGAGAAATTGGTACAAAAGAATCTTCAATGACAAAAGCCCCCAAACCAATAACTGGGATAATCTCCACATTTCTCATTGCCTAGAATTGTCCCTGGCTGAAACACCTAGGAATGAAAGCCTCCTGATTGCAGCCTGTCACTTTTGGTCTAATGGCGCAAATGCTTTCCTTTTTGGCCATGGACCAATGTCTTCCACCTTGGCCGATGTCTACATGATGACCGGCCTGAACATTACGGAGCCCGTGCGTCCATACAAGTACAAAGGCTCCTCCAAGCAGACAGGAGTGAAGACAGGAGTTGGATATAAGAAATATATCCAGAATTATATGTCTGACGGTCCTCTGTTCGATGTTGAATACAGGGCCTTTCTGAATATGTGGTTATGCAGAGTGATCTTTTGCGGCAAAGCCAATGAGCCAACTCTGAATCATATTGTGATGGCTGAAGATTTGGCTGCTGGTACACTCATCCCTCTTGGGAAGTACCTGCTGGGAAGTGTCTATCATATGCTCCATCAGACCACTCGCTTGATGCACACTAGCAAGAAAATCCCTTGTGTCAATGGTCCTTGGTGGTTCATCCAGATGTGGTTGCAGTTGTACGTGCACCAGATTGTCACTATTGACATCAACAGTCGGCACTTTCCTTCAATCAATTACAAGGAAGGGGAACCTCAAAGCACCAAAGGCTGTCAAACCTATGGAGAGGCTGCCTCTACTGTATCTGTGGATAAGAGCATTAGTGAATTCTTTGAGCTTTTCTCCAAAGGATTTGCTGATCCTCTTTGGTTCCCTTATTTTGATAATGACAACCTCACTCTTCCTTGTGAGTTCAGTTTTGAAACTGGATGTGTAGATGCACAATCTACAGCTATTTTCAATTCTTTCATTCGGCCCTGTATTCTGCCAGCCAAATTTTGTGGAGGGAGGCTGGTTCAGAGTACCTTCGAGTACTATCAGCCGAATATGACGGCTAGGCAGTTAGGCTGTGGCCAAGTGCCACCAAGATTATTTCTTCATGAATTCCTTAAGCCTAGGGAGATTGTCACAGACTCCATGGAAACAAAAAGGATTTTTGACTACAGATGGTGCACAACCATCTATGCACCTGAACCTTTTGTGCCAATAACATCTGTTCATCCTTCTTTTACCTTATGGTGGCAAGAATTTCATGATCATATCTTCAACATGCCAATTCATCCCCTCTGTCTTGAACTCATGCCTAACTACCAGCCAATTTCAGAGGTAATGTGCTCACCCTTCATCTGTTTTAATAATATTCACCGTTGATTATGACTCTGTCATTCTGCAGGACATAGTACCTGCCCCCCTTGCTAGGACAATTTCATACAAGATTGCAGGTCCAATATCTGCTTTAGGGCACCAATCTCCTACTTTGGCTCAGTTGATGTCTAGGCAGGCTACTCTAGATCCAACTCTCATCAGGCCATCTTCTGCCAAGAGGAAAACCTCTTCTCTGTCTGCTCCCTTAGTTGCAAAGAAGAAAAGAACAAGTAGCAAAAGAGTTATTCAGGTTAAAACCTTCCCCCTTCAAGTGTAATGCCCCTTTTTTATCTTGGTCATCTCTATTTTTATGATCTCAGGTTCAGACACAACAAGCAGTAACCACCACAGACTCTGCCAATGCTCCATCAACTGGTATAAATTTTTACCATCTCATTCATCTTTTTTACATCAGCATTTATCTCTTGTTAATTGCAGAACAAAACCCAATGGAACAAAATTTGGAGAGCTCTTCCTCTCACCAGGATTCAGTTCCAGCTTCATCAACTCTTCCTCAACCAGAAGCTCCATCCTCACCAAGAAACTCTCCAATCTCTCCTCAGCATGGCACACAAGACCCTGCCATTGAACCTAAGAAGCTCCTTCTCCCATTCAGGAAATTAGAAAAGAGGTAAGCACAGCCATCCAATCTTCCCAATTCTCAATAAATCATCATTAATTCAATCAAGAATTTTTTTTCAGGAGAAATCTGCTTCATCATCCAGTTATTCATTTGCCTTGGATGACTTAGTTGCTGAACAAGGGGAAGAAACATCTTTTGGTCAAGCTCTATCAGAAGAAAATCAAGCAAAACTGAAAGACATCCTCTCCTTGCTGCAGAAGGGCATTCAAGATCAAGTCAAGGATGCTGATCTTCTAAGGGATTTGCTTGAATCCATTGACCAAGATCTTCCTACTGATATTAAAGCTTCTTCAGAGCCAGTTTCCCAATTGGACAATCATTTTGTTGCAGTGAAACAGGCTCTGAAGAACCAATCTTCTCACCCAGCTTTAGAACAAAGGAGAGCTTCAGCCAAGCAATCTGTAAAAGATCTGCATCTTCAAGCCCAGAGCAACAAGGAACTGCTAGCCAAACTGCAACCTGCTCTTGCATTGAAGAAAGCCAGAAAAGCTGAGCTAGAGGCCTAATTGAGAAATTTATCAGCCGAAATTGAAGCTGATGAGAAGCAGATAGCCGATCTTCCTGAATTGGCAAAGAAAATACGAAAGGAAGCTTCAGCGGCCTTGAACGAAGAAAAGCAGCTCAAGATCAAACTTTCTGCTTTAGCCCAGACCCAAGAGGCTGACAAGAAGCTGCTGGAAGATATTAGCAATATGATATTGAATGCCAAAAATGTAATCTCAAAATACTTGGGCGTGTAACTGTAACAAACAGCTTAATAGCCGAATGTTTTATTATCTCTGTACTTTTGCCATCTTTTACTTCTGTTTTGATCCAATGTAAACGATTCATTCGGCAATGCTGGCTCCACCAGTATCAATCCCGAAAGACTAATCATGCACAGCCGAATTTGGTCAAGCCGAATATGACATCAGCATGAATCCCAAACGACACCGAAACCGTTCGGTTTCGAGAACCCTTTCCACCTTCCGAATTTTTGGGATACGCGCCACGATCTCTCGGCCACGATCTCTTCGTTAGTTCTATAAATAAAGGCCTCGAGTACTCTTAATCTTTCACCAAGCCTTCTGCCTCCTAAACTTCTGCAATCTTGAGCTCTTCTTTTCCTCTTTCAAGCACAAAACCCTCAAGAAAACCATGGCCGATAACAGACGGCGACCTGCCGCCGATGAGCCCGAAGAAAGCCGCGCCGGCGCTCGTCGCAGGTGATGATTGTCTGCCTCTTCTCATTCTTTCCCCAAGATTTCGCCCTTTTTTCTAACAAACCCTTGTTTTTTCAGGCTAATCCAGTGGAACCCTGTCGCCGCTCCGGCTACGGCTCCGGCTGCGGCTCCTGCTGCGGCGGCCGATTCCTCGAGTTCATCCAATCGGTCGTCCAGGTGCAGCTCGGATTTATGCTATTCAGATAGCGATGCCCGCCGGTTCATGTGGGAGCGTGACGAGACTCGTCACGAACTGGAGGTCATCTCCAAACAAGCGGGGATTGCGGACCTCGAGTGGCAACACGAACGCAAGCAGCTGCTCGAGACCATCGACGGTGAGCCCCGCAACCTATTCAGTTTACTCTATCTCCAAACTAATCTAATCTGTTGTTGCCTCGTAATCTTGCAGACCGTGATGCCGAGCTCAATCGGCTGAAGGCGCTGGTGGAGGAACTGGCAAACAAGGTGAATGCTCCTGGAGACACACCAGAAGTTCGTCTTGGCGCAGTAGCAGGCCGAGTCGACGAGGTGGCCCTCCACGGCGTTCGTCTGGGCGCTGCTGTAGGCCTAGTCGCCATGTCGACACAGACTGGCACCGACTACTCCAGGCTTCCAGCCTGTCTCTTATACACATCTTTACCCCGCTACCCCT
>OAMR01000279.1:1386514-1400231 GCA_900205405.1 Echinochloa crus-galli
ACCTATGTTGTGTAAGTATGTAAGTTTTTGTACTTGTAACGTTTTAACACTGCTAGGAGTCTAAAATATTTGCTCCAATTGTTAAACTAGAGTTTATTATAATTAATTATATTAGTTTTTATGCTCCAAAAATTATGAAATTTGTATTTGGCTTACTTTTGGCATTTAGGATTTGTGATAAAAATTTCATAATCATCTAATGATTCACATAGGATTGATTACGTAATTGATGTTTAAGCTATGGACCAAAACTTAAAACTATAGCACATGATTTAATCAATAACGATTCATATAATCTTGCGGATCCAAGAAACAAACAAAAGAAAAAGAAAAAAAGGCAAAAATGGGTGCTTCTACACGGAATCGAACAAGTGCAACACTTAACACTGCACCACACATCATAATTTGGATCCAATCTAGTCGGCAAAAAATAGTGGCACTAAGAGGCTCGAACCCCGGACCCCTCGCATAGGAAGAATGCAGCTTACCACTGCACCACACTAACTAATTTGCAATCCGATCTGGTTTTATTTCTTTTATAATTTTCCTGTTGCTCCTGGGCTGGTCCGCTCCAAGCCTGCTCGCTGAGCCGCATGCCGCCGCTGCTGTGCAGCCTAGGCCGCACACACGGCCTGCACTGCTGGGCCGCAGGTGCTCCGCTCGCCCGCTGGGCCGCAAGCGTCGGCCTGCTCCACGCTGGGCCACCAGATGGTAGCACGTGATTGGTCCAGTTCTATTGGAACGAAGAACACATGAATGGTTCGTATTTCTCTTTTTAATCTGCAATCAAATTTTGTATCTAGTTTTTATCTGTCATACGTAATCCAAATTTGATGATTTTTGTTTCTAAATTTTAATAAAATCACCATATTTTCATTAGTGAAACTTATTAATGCTATTATTTTGAAAAAATCATGTGAGTCTGTTTGAACAATTCAATTTTTGTATTTTAAAAAAATAACATCTACATGCACGATTTTTTTTACACCAAATGAAGTCAAATGAAAAATTGATGAATACCAAAGTTTCATATCTCATCAAGATCTACAATCTTTATTTAGGTCATTTTATCATTTTAAAAAATGGTTAGAACATGTAGTACACATTTGACAAGTCTCAAACATAGTTTTTAAACTATGTGTATGAATCTACGATTAGTGACCAATGTATACTACCACTTTTTCAAATGAAAAATAGTCTAAATAAAAATTGTAGATCTTGATGAGTTATGAAACTTTGATATTCATGACTTTTTTAGCTGAAATCATTTAGTGTTCCAAAATCTTGCTTTTACCTATCAAATTTTGAAGTTCAAAATTTAGATTATTCAAACTTTATCACATGGATTAATGAACTAAATAAAGTTTGTAGATCTTGATGAGTTGTACAACTTTGGTATTCATGACCTTTTCATTTGAAATTATTTATTACTCTAAAAAAATATGCGAATTTTTTAACTTTTGAAATTTCAAATTTAAATAGTTCAATCTGACTCCGATGTGGAAGCGACCAAAACAATAGTTATTGATCTCGAATAGTTCTACTTGTATTCACAACTTTCTTAGTTAAAATTCTTATATATTGAAATTTAAAAGTTCTACATATTTTTTTATTTTTTAACCAAAAGAAATGGAAATCAGGAGCAGCGGCCGCCAAACTTTCTGTGTGGCGGAAGGAACACCAAAATTTCAATGCAAATGACCATTTTGTCTAAATATTTTAGTGGTAACTCCAATACACCTTGGGCATTTTAGTAAAATCGCATCAGCGTGCTTCAACACCACTGGTTCCCTAACCCTAGCCGATCCAAATCCACGACATCCATCCCTTCTCTCCTGCGGTCGCACCCGCTCTCCTTCTCCGCCGGCGCCGACGCTCATCCTCATCCTCTGGGGTCGAGAGCGGCGGATCTGCCACTGACGATGCTCCCGGGCCTAGGACGGCCGGATCGTGCGGCGACAGTCCTCAGGTGGCTCGACGACGGCGTGCGGCTGCGTCGACGGCCTGCAGCGGCGGCCCGGCGAGGCAAGGTGCCGCGGTGGAGCGACCCCGACCAGCACCTCTCCTCTTCTTCTCGCCGCCGCAGGATTCGACCCGTGGAACCTTGAGGTCAATTTCCACCTTATACCCCTCCTCCTCTGCTGCTCGTGCTCTCCCTCTGATCCTTCATCCTTGCCGTCAATGGAGGTGGCGGTGGGGAAAGCTCGGCCGCCTCGGGAGGATCTGGCCTGGAGCTAGCGGCGGCTCCGTCTTGCTGCACGACAAGTCCAGCCGCTACCTGCGCGTCAACGAGAGGTGGCTCCCGTGCCTCGCCGGCGTCGCGGCCTTCAACGACGGCGACCTCAACATGACGATGCAGTGGGAGGTGCTGCCCGTCCCCATGACTCTCTTGAGGCGAGACATCCCAGCCATGGGCCATGTGAGCTCCTCGTTGTTCCCTCTCTTCTTGCAATTCTTGAGCTTTGTGTACGATTCTTGAACTTGTTTGCTCCAAAGATTCTTGAACTTGTGTACGAAACCCTGCACGTCGTCCTTGTCAGGCCCAACACCGTAGCCGTAGGTAAGCAGCCTAGTTCGATCTCTTTTAGAATTTTCTGAACACTTTGAGTTAAGCAAAGTTATGATTGGACCAAAAGTCCATGACTGAAGAACTATATAGCAGGATGAGAATCCCTATCTTGTCATGAGTCATGGCTCTCCATGTGACATCAAATTTTATGTACTGTGTATTGTTCTTCTGAGACTTGGCATCGTGTATTGTTCTTCTGAGACGTGGCATCTGTCCTGTAAAATAATGATGCTGACTGTATATTGCAATTAAAAGATCATATGTTGTATCTTAGTTCTCATTTATTTCTGAGAAATTATGATCTTGAGATGACCCTGTTTTAAGCATATCAACTACAAATTTAATTTATATTAGCTATCATTTTTATTTTTGAGATGTTTAGTACAAATCTTGGCATCTAATAAAGCATGTCATTTCAGGAGGAAGCTTGAGTTTGAGCCATACGCATGGTGGACGATGGTGAACATGAAGGCAACCTTTGCTGCTGCAGTAGACATAGGTCATATAATTCGCATAAGTTCATACTGGGGGCTGGATACATTATGTGTTATATCAATGGTGGTGTCCAAGTTTAGTTTGACATTGGGTGTATTTCATTAAAGATTTGTACGAACAAATTATATTTCATTTTAATGGATGTCGATGCTTCATTTATTTTGCGATTATTGATTTAAGCTACCAAACAAAGCGTCGCAATATGAATTATTAATATATTAATTTGACGTTCCAATATAGGATGGAAATTAGCTTAAATTGGGTTGCAACAATTACACAAATAACAACCACATTTACTCGTGGCAAAAGGTGCGATAATTGTGGCAATAGAAAAACTATCTCTTGCAGCTACAAAAAAGATGATAGTGGAGTGGCAATAGAGGAATATACCTATAGCAATCATTCGCAAACGTGGCAATAGAGGACCTCTCTTTAGCAACGAACCTCCAAAAACGTTGCAATAACCTATGCCACCTATAGCAACCATTTAGGTGATGGGGGTAATAGAGAAGCTCTATTGCAATGATTTTTTCGCGTAGCAATAACAGCTATTGCAACACCTATGTTCCGTTGTGACTGCATTGTGTTGCTACACGACCAACATGTTGCAATACGTGTCACTTGCAACGTCTCGTTCGTTGTAATTGGTACAATTGCAACACCCATAGTGGTTGCAATGTCTTATGTTACAACGCTCACCAAGTGTTGCAAAAGCGTCGAAAGTGTTGCAATAGATAGGTTGTGTGTCGCTACTAAAACGTAAACTGTTGCATTACGCTATTGCTACGGTTACAAGTGCAACGACTTTTAACCAAAAAAAATGGTAGCAAAAGTACTATTACTACCATTTTTGAGCCTATTGCAACACTTTTTCGGCATTGAATTTGATACAAAACCTTGTAGTGGAACTAATTGCAAAGCGTAAAGTCACATGACTACCACGTCACGATGACACAGTTGCCCACATGAAAATTCTTGGGCAACGATATGATTGATGAACAACTTCAATGGCTGGCTAGGGGACCATCACTCACAAGCCAGCAATACCGAGGTTACGAAAAGAATGGGTATACATTTTACACGAGAGCCCAAGACCACAAAAGCACTAAAAAATACTGGTGTCCATATAGATGCAACAGACAACAATTGAAAAAAGGATATCTACTATTGTGTCATAGAGGCTCTGCTACCCTGATACTTCAAGGAGGGGGCGTATCACGTATCGGATACGTATCTGTATCCGATACAACACGGATACACTATGGATACATTTAGATGTTTTGTTTGTGTTTGCTAATTGGTGTTCTGCAATTATATTGTTGTTTGATGTAGCTTAGATGGTCTATGTGCTTGTTCTCTTATGCAAAACAATATAATTATAAATTTATTTATTATTTCTTTAATATAAGTCTTATACTAATTGTTTTTCAAATATAATAAGACGTATCCACGTATCGCATTTTTTTAAAAAAAATAGCCTCCTGCGCTGACTTGATTTGATGGTCTTCGTGTTGTAGTGGCCCAGGAGTAACGTGTCAGCTATATCTTGTTTAGACTATAGTCAGTTATAGTTCTAGTGCTTGTAGTCTTGTTTAAGTCTTTGTCTTGGCTGGTTCTTCGATCTTGCTTGATACTGGAGGTGAATTGTCACCAAGAGTATTGACAAGGTTGCTTGCTCTTGCTAGCAGAGTAAGTAGTCGTTGCCTAGTGTAGGAGTGGTTCCTAGGCTAGTCAGTGGCCTTAGTTTATTCCCGTCGCAACGGAGGTGGTAGCCGTAAGGTGGTGACAGCCCTTCCGGTCTTTGTAGCCCATCACGTTAGTTCCGGTCCGTAGGATTCCCCAGTTGGGAAATAGTGGCACCCCTTCTCATCCCTTTCTGTGTGTCCACCGGTTCCCTTGTCCCGAAGCAAGTATCTATCTGTATCCTCTGATCTGCTCGATCAATCAGTAGAATACCTCTACCAGACTCGTACCCTCTCTACCCTCCTATCACTTCTCTTCTCTCTTTGTTGTTGTCATCCACCTCATCCATACCATTCACTCCATTCCATCTACCTAGGACAACTTAGTTTAGAATCAGTCCACTTCTCGTTCTCCGTGGAAATCGATACCTTGGAATACTCCCGGGTGAAAGCTACATCGGTATCCGTCCGCTTGCGGATTTATCTGTAGGCCGTAAGGAGTGCCAACAAGCTTTCTGGCGCCGTTGCCGGGGAACGGTAGCTGTTCTGATTCCGAACCCAAGTTGTCCGTGTATTCCACCATCCATATGGATCCCACTCTTACCTTACGCCAATACTCGGCTCCAAAGGGCGCTTGTTTGGAGCCACCACCATCATCACATCCCATATCCGCACCCGGCTATGAGCTACGTCCCGGCTTTATAGCCATGGTTCGTGAGCAATCGTTCTCAGGAACGAAGGTCGAGAGTCCATACGCGCATTTGCGCGAGTTTGAGCAACTCTGTTCGTGTCTCGTCATTGCGGGCATGACACAAGAGACACTCAAATGGAAGCTATTCCCGTTCTAATTGACGGGAGGAGCAAAGAAATGGTACTCTCTAGCTGTCGGTACTACTGGACGGGAGCTGGGAAGTTCTTAAGGAGAAATTTTGCCTGAACTTCTTCCCAGTCTCTAAGGTAGCTAGCCTCCGAATCGAAGTTCTTACCTTTAAGCAATTAGAGGGAGAATCGTTAGGAGTTGCTTGGGCTCGTTTCCAACAAATCTTAGCATCCGGACCAGACCTAGGCTTGTCGGAACCTATCATCCTCCAACATTTCAGCCTTGGCCTCTGTCCCGTAGCTACCACTTTCTTGGACTCTGCTTCAGGAGGGTCGTTCTTTCATTTGGTTCCCAGTGCAGCGATGATAGTCCTGGATCGTATCTTGGACAACACTCCCTACGTTGCAATCTATGATGAACTCCCCGATGAAGAAGAGAAACAGCCTGAACCTGAAACCGAAGAGCCAATACCAGTCCAATCCAAATCCATTAGCTCTTCCAGTCCATCAGAACCTGAAGCTTATTTCGAACCACAACCATATTCTAGCCCAGACCATTATGATTCACTCTACACCACTCTTTATGATTTTGACGATGATCTATTCGAAGACATCGGGAGTGCAACAAGTTTCCCACGGGAACGATGTGTAGAGCAAAAGGATCAGGCCCCCGACAAAGAAGAATTGGAATACCAGAGGGAATACCTGAGATGTCTCTCTGCTATCATGAGTCGGGAGTGGCTAGACGAGGCCGAAGCCTCGACCGAGGTTGTCAAAATGCCCAAAAGGATCAGAAGCATATTCTATGAAGTTATGGGCAATGACAGAGAAATCGGGTACGACCCAAGCCTCGGAATCAACATAATCTCTAGCTCTTTGGTGAGAGCGCAACTCCCCGATGAACCATGGTCATCATCTCAAAAACGTCTAAGGTTCACATCGGGAAGGATCCTCGACTGTTTAGGGATATTGCGGGTCACACCCGTTAAGATTAACGACCCTGAACTTTTCTTGGATTTCCATATCTTTGACCTACCTGAAAATTCCACTTACTCCATCTTTATTGGTAGGCCAATCATGAAAATCCTAGAAAATTCACCAATAATCCAGCTAGAGCTTAGGATCGGAGAAGAACTCGTCCCAGTCTCTTATTCTTATTCCTTGAATACCCCAATAGAGACAGATCCCGATCCTGAGCCAATAGAGGAGGTCATGTCAACATCCTTGATAGACTTAGAGCAACATTTCCTAGAAGAAGATGCCCAATTCCTTATGGAGGAAGAAGACATTCATCCTCCAATCGAGCCTAAGCCTCTTCCCTCTAGATTGAAGTGTGCTTCCTTCTTTAAGGACAAACAAACTCCAGTGACCATCAGTGACAAACCCCCTGGAACCCAACCGACTTTCACTGTCCTGGAGGAAGATCGATCAGTCTATGGATATTCGGTCCTAGACTTAAAAGGGATTACTCCTAACCTTCATACACATCATATCCCTATCTTATCTTACCTTGGGGTCGTAAGACAATTGTCACGAAGATTCGTCTTTGATCGGGGAAAGACTAGATTCAAAGCCTAAAGCCATCATCTTCTCCTGTCATACTCCCAAATACGACCCTATGCGTACACCTCCCACGAGTAAAGGGGATTCGTAGTTCCTTGGCCACACCGGGCTTTATAGGTGTCTCAACAATCTAATCATGAAAGGCTAAAAGCATTCATTCCCCAATGCAAACCCACGAACACACGTTCACTCGTGAGAGCACTGCCGAATGCGGCTGCTTAGTCATAGTCTATTCAGACCATGCTGCTTTGAAGTACCTTTTGGCCAAAAAGGATGCGAACCCAAGACTCATCCGTTGGGTCTGTCTTGGGTACACGTCCCGTTTGATCTTCGCATCAGCGACTGTCTTACAGGGTGATATGCTCCTCAAGGTCACTAGAGCTGTGGTACGCCACCATAGATGACTTCATGGTGTTAGGGTATGTCCCACCAGGTGAAAATAGGAAAATATCGGTTTATGAGAGCAGACATAACCTATGGGACAACCCGTATCTCTTCTGGATACAAAATGGACTCAGACGATGCATATCTGCACCTGAGGCACATAAAACCTGGGAGAGATATCATGCAGCACCCTATGAAGGTCACTATAGAGCATTCAGAATAAGGGTCTGGCAAAATGGAGATGCTAAGAAATTTAGCAAGAGATGCCTACACTGCCAGAAACACGGGAAAGAGACGCAAACCCACTCATCACTTCCAGAAACACGGGAATATAAGAGACGCAAAGCCGCTTACCAGTAGAAATCTTTGATGTAAGGGGAATAGACCCCATGGGTCCTTTCCCTAACTCAGAGAACTACGAGATTATTCTGGTAACCGTAGATCCCGTCTCTAACTGGGTAGAAGCCAAGCCCTATCGAGCCGCAGCCATCCTGGGCTGGTCGTAGAGGCTCCCATCTCATTGACTCCATCTCCCGGAAATATCTAAGCTTGGGGGAGCCGCATATGATAGCGCCACCTTATCACCCCCAAACTAGTGGTCAAGCAGAACATCCAGCATGAAGATCAAGAACACTCTGCAAAGACCATCAATGAGATGGGTAGGCACTAGAGGGATAGGCTCATTAGGCACACTAGACCACCACTCTAGTTTGGCCGAATTGTCCTAGTTTGCCCAAACTAGAGTGATCTAGTGTGCCTAGTGAGCCTATCCCTCTAGTGCCTACCCATCTCATTGACGGTCTTTATAGAGTGTTCTTGATCTTCAGCTTGCTAGTCATAGGGGCTCCTATCTCATTGACTCCATCTCGCGGAAATATCTAAGTTTGGGGGAGCCGCATTTTATAGCCACACCTTAACACCCCCAAGCTAGTGGTCAAGCTGAAGATCAAGAACACTCTGTAAAGACCGTCAATGAGATGGGTGTGCAGTAGAGAGATAGGCTCACTGATGCACTCTAGGCATACTAGACCACTCTGGTTGGGCAAACTAGGACAATTCGGCCGAACCATGCTGGTTCGACCGAAGGACCCCTGTTTTGCCCCTTGAGCATCCATTTGGACCCTAGATCCTATCTCTATCCCATCTTGTCTCGAAGTCGCTAGGAAAATGTTGGGAAAGCTGCTTGTCGATCTCAAGTCAGAAACCATCCTCCATCACTTTCCCGAACACGACCAAGTGTTCACATTTCCCAGCCACCATCCTTGTCCAAAGACCTTTCCTCACCCAATGGTTCTCTCTCCATGAGTACGACAAGTCCACCAATGAAGAAAGCCATGGAGGAGGGAGAAGAGAAACCCATGGTTGAAGAGCCTGAAAAAGAACTGGCACAAACCAGCCAGAAGTTGAGCAACCGGGATGAGAAGGTCACTGAAGGCGAGCCTTGGCAGATGGACAAGAACAATGTCCTGTACCAAGCATTCATAGCCAAATCAGAGAGGCTCGCCAAAGCCACGTAACATCTAGACCTTTATGATCCATCTATAGAGCAGATGTCATGTGGTTGTATCCTGTAGAGCACCATTAGTTTCAATTTATTTTCCAATTCAATTTCCCGTTGCTCGAATCATTGTTTAGGAGGTGCTCTAATTATTTCCCTTCCAAATATTTTTCTAATTCTTAGCTTGATGAATAACTAAAATTAGAGTTGAATGCAAAAAGAATAAAATTGTCGCTCCGGTTGGTGGATTTGAGCCAACCGGAGATTGCCCTGTTTAACGAAAAAGATACATGAGTACAGGCATGAAACAGTGGAGGAACAGGATGAGAACGAGCAGGCTGACCAGCTGACTCAGTACCTTTCAAGGTTGAATCCCTACCAGTGAAGAGTCCAAGCTTGGGGGAGGACCCCCATCAAGGTATGTTCCGAATTACTCAGCACCTTGGTCATTCAATTGAAAAATATTTCCCTTAGCTTCCAACTATGCATGGAATGAAACATATGCCTCTCACTTTGGAAATGATGAATATTTGCTCTGTCATTAATTTTGCTAGTACTTTGTTGTAACTAGTTGCTTGACTATGCTTGAGTTATTTGGCATAAGTAGAAATGAACCTAAAAACCTTGTGGGAGCATATGCCTTATTCCAAGTCTAGGTTGTTGTGGGAATTGATATAGTGAGACTTTGGTTGAATTCTATTTCTGCTCTTAGTATGGTGAAAATCTCGGATGATTATGCTTTCAAAAAAATAAAAACAAAGTTCCTCATTGGTCACAATACCTACCAGAGCCATATGATAGGATTAGTTCTAAACTTTCTACCATATGCTGCTTGTCATCTTAGTGAGCTTTGTCAAATTGTTGTGACCTTAGTGAGGAATCTTTCATACTTCTAAGATCGAGATTCACATACAATCCACCTCTCACTTGCAATTCCTACTCTGGGAGTTAGCAAAAATCATGCCATCATCCATTCCACAAAATAAATTTCATGTTCTTTGATTCCCTCTCCAAATATCTTTAAAGTAGAGGCATGGGCTATGCAAAAAGAAAAAGAAAAGCATGCCAATTGGCATGGCAAAAAAAATGAGAAAAAGAAAAGCATGCCAAAAGGCATGGCAAAAATATGAATAAAAGATAGCCCATGCTCTCGAAAAATAAATCAAGGAGAGGAAGAATCAATCCATGAAATTCCGCCAAAAAAACTGAATAAAAATATCAGAGAAAAGCGATGCAATTCAATCAAAAGTGCACACAAGAAAATTAACTAATAATAAAACTACTTCAGATAATAGTAAAGTAAGATATTGTAGTGACTTGTTTTGCACTATCATAAACTGGGGAGAACCTTCTGAGTGGAGGTGATTCAGACAAGAGAGGCTGTACAAAAGCTTGATATTTGTGCCAGTACAAAGGACCATTACCCCCAAACAAGCAATGAACACAAGCGTGTGAACAAACTGTGACTGCTAGTATTAAAATTTCTATAGCTAACAGTTGACTCCCTGTTCTATGGCCAGTTGTTTCCCCGGCAGCAGCGACAACTCAGACCATGAACTACTTGCAAAGCAGGGGGGCCGGCCATGGGCCAGGCCCAGTTCGGCCGAACTGGAGCCTTCGGCCGAACCGCCCCCAGCACGGGAAACCGACCTCAAGGCAAGATCTGAGCCGTGGAAGCAAAGGCGGCACAAATCCACGGTTCGGCCGAATTGGGCAGTTCGGCCGAACCGGGGGATTCGGCCGAAGGCCCAGCACCGCCTCCCAGCTCCCTTGGCCGTTACTCCTGCTCATAACCGCCTTCTCCAACTATAAATACAAGTGTCCCATGCCCAGTTCAACACACAACACAAGAGAAGAAGAGTAGGTGGCGTCGCTAGGTTCCGCCACTCATATCAGTAGAAATAGGGAGAGAGGAGAGGTGAGCGTCCCGGAGAGGAGCCGGAGTGTCGGCCCCTCTTCCCGCTGTACCTCTACGGATGCGGCTCTTCTTCGAGTAACATCCGGGTCATGTCTGGTACTCCTTATCTCTTTTTGATTAATTGAGCATTCAGTTCTTACATTTATATATTTGTCTCGTTCTTCGTTCAATGCTTAGTTGATTGGTATAACTGTATACTGGTTGCTTAGCTTGGGTGCTTATCTTGCTATAGGAGATAAGTAGTTATTGACTAGTGTAGGAGTGGTTCCTAGACTTGCCAGTAACCTTAGAATCTACCCGTCGCAACGGAGATGGTAGCCGGGAGGTGGTGACAGCCCTTCCGGTCGTTGTAGTCCATCACATTAGTTCTGGTGCTTTAGGACCCAAGGTTCAGCGTAGTCGGCACCCCTTCTCATCCCTTTCTGTGTGTCGGAGGCCCCGTAGTCCCGAAGCAAGTATCCGTACGTATCCTCTGAACTGCTCAGTAGTCGGTAGAATACCTCTTACCAGACCTGTACCCTCTCTACCCTCCTATCTCTTCTCTTCCTTCCTTGTTGTCGTCATCCACCTCACCCAGTCCATTTATCCACTCCATCTACCTTGGACAACTTAGTTTAGGATTAGTACACTTCTCGTTCCCCGTGGAAATCGATACCTTGGAGTACTCCCGGGTGAAAGCTACATCGGTATCCGTCCGCTTGCGGATTTATCTGTAGGCCGTAAGGAGTGCCAACACCTGTTTGCTTCTTCATTATCCCCTCTAGGAATATGTTGCAGAATTACTGACTGAAAGCTCTTCAAGATTTGCTTGCACTCTTCATAATAATTCCTTAGGGTATCATTCTTGCACTCATATTCACCATTCAATTGTTTTATGACTAGTTCTGAATCTCCAAAAATTTCGTCTGCAATGGCCCTTGCCTCTTTCAGGTATTGGAGTCCTTTGAGCAATGCCTCATACCCAGCCTGATTATTGGTGACAGTAGGTTAAATGGGAATAGCAAACTCAAATACTTCTCCTTTGGGTGAAATTAATAAAATACCTGCTCCACCACCTTTGTCACATGAAGATCCATCAAAGAATAACACCCAAGGAGTAATTTCAAGCAAATTAATTGATGAATCACGATGTTCAGTAATAAAATCAGCAATAATCTGCCCCTCAACAGCTTTTGCCGATTCAAACCTCAATTCAAATTCAGATAAAGCTAAAATCCATTTGCCAATCCTTCCGTTTAAAATTGGCATAGACAACATGTGCTTAATCACATCAAATTTTGAATATAAAACACATTCGGCATTTAACAAGTAGTGCCGAAACTTTGTACATGAGTAATAAACACATAAGCAAAGCTTCTCTGTAGCCGAATATCTTGTTTCAGGATCTAGCAATCTTCGGCTAAGGTATGCAACTCTTGTATGAGGGCCGATCCAATAGTTTGGGCATCGGCCGCCACGTACAACTTGAAAGGCTTGTTCAATTGTGGAGGTACCAATACTGGTGGCTCCTTCATGTATTCCTTGATCTCATCGAAAGCCTTCTGTTGTTCGTCACCCCATACAAACTTCTGATCTTTTTTGACTTTCAGTAGTGAAGCAAAGGGCAACACCTTTTGTGACAAATTTGATATGAATCTTCTCACAAAATTGATCTTGCCAAGTAATGATTGCAACACTCTAAGATTAGTTGGAGGAATAATTTCATCAATAGCTTTCATACTTTTCTTGCCAACTCCTATCCCTCCTTCGTGTATCAGAAACCCCAGAAACTCTCCAGCTGAAACTCCAAAAGCACATTTATTCGGGTTCATCTTAAGCCCATGTTTTCTAGTACACTCTAGAGTTTTTCTTATGTCAGATAAATGTGACTCATGATCCAATGACTTGATCACGACATCATCAATATATATTTCCACAATCTTGCCGATCAACTCGTGAAAAATATAATCATGGCTCTCTGATAAGTTGCACCAATATGTCCAGGACATCTGAAAGCTGTTTTCACTATATCCTCCAATGCCATAAAAATCTGATTGTACCCTGCATTGCCATCCATGAAACTGATTACTTTATATCCAGCAGCAGCATCAACTAATGAGTCAGCAATAGGCATTGGATATCCGTCCATGGGTGTAGCCCTGTTTAGATCTCTAAAATCTATGCAAACTCTCATCTTTCCATTTTACTTATAGACAGGAACAATATTAGATATCCATTATGCATATTTGCATGGACGAATGAAATTTGCTTCTAATAATCTTTCAAATTCTTTTTTCACATCGGCCAATAGTTCTTTCTTGTAGATTTTTCAGGGTGGTTGTTTGTAAGGCTTGTAACTAGGCTTGATCGGTAACCAATGTTCAACAATAGAACGGCCCAAACCAAGCATCTCCGAATAATCCCAAGCAAAGCAGTCTCTGTATTCCTTTAATAACTTAATCAACTTTTCTTGGAAAACTGGATCCAAGTTAGCACTGATGAACGTCGGCCTTGGCTTGTCACCATCTCCGATGTCTACTTCTTCCAATTTATCGGCCGACACAAATCCACGTCCTAACTTCCCATCAGTTCCATCAATTGGATTTTCCATCAAAAATTACTATGAGAGCCGACTGCTTCGATCGGCTGTTGATCACTGCTGATCGGTTCAACAGGACCTTATCCCTAATCCTTGCCTGAGAAGCAATCTATGCCCTGATATTCCCAGAAGGCTGGTTCTACGTTTGCCACGCTTATCGAATCATCTGCTTGGACAATTTCCACTTCATCATCTATCCACTAAATAAGCT
>OAMR01000279.1:1406440-1431511 GCA_900205405.1 Echinochloa crus-galli
GGTCGGGAATCCATCATCGTTCGGCAAAGGAATTGTTCCATAGTTGCAAACGGAAGTATTCGGGAAAGCATGATGACGTGGATTGAATATAAGAAAGAAGCCGATTTGATGAAGAGTATGAGATGAATACGGCGCTTCGACGTATTTCTTTGGAAATAAATGTTTTGTAATCGTAATCGACTAGGAATTGTGTCTAAATATAGACCCATGGTGATTGTAATAGGGATCGAACAATCATACAACAAACCGGCCTTGCGCCAACTTTCGAGTCTTTAGTCGTGTCGTCGAGTTCTTTCGAGGGGAATCATCGATCCGTCGACCTCCGTAAGTATCGACAACCTTGTATCATGCTTAGTATCATGCGGTGGATTTAGGCTTGATTCAAGAAGGCTTTCTTGTTAGATCATGAGCCATGCAGTAGGCTAAGGTTTAGCTTGAGGCAAGTTACCGGCTCTATTAGATTTTGGCAAAGATCTAATAGATTCATTAAGTTACCTTGTGTTGTTTGGGTTTTACTTTATGTTTAATTCATATAACACTCTTTTGCCCAATCTAGATTGATTAAAATTCGGTTTTGATCCATGCACGATGAATCACGTTTCTCTACATAGCCGAATTCAAGTCAAATCTAGATTGCCACGTGTCGCGGGTTCAAACTTGTTGATTTTGTATGGATCTTGACAGAGCCGGGTATCATGCGGTAGATGCAGGTTTTTGGGTCGTTTTAGAACTAATCATCCGGTGGATTAGAGCTCGAATTCGATCTGATAGATCTATCATCGTTGACAAAGTTCGTTCCTTCTTCATGGAACCCGATTCGGCTATTTAGCCGTATTCGGTAGCCCTTCACGAGTGAAACATGTTCGTGACTTTGTTTTAAATAATGAATGCTTTTAGCCTTCCATGTTTAGAGTATATCATGCGGTAGATTGATCTATTCTTGGTTGGTGGTGTGATTTTCAAACAAGTTGTATCATGCGGTGGATTAACTTGTTTGTTTTTATACTTGACGGGTTCGAAAGTACCTAGACATGCGGTAGACTAGTGCTTTTAAACCTATGCATTCTTGTTTACTAGAGATTTACGATCATGCTTTTCACATTTATTATGCTTCATTCTCGTTAATCGGTTGTGATTAAGTACTGCAGCGATCATTTAATTAAATACCGATCTTTCATCATGGTGACGTCATGCGGTCGGCAGTGTACTTCTTACATGCTTTACCGATTATGTAATGAACATTTCAATTGCTGACAGATAGCTTGTTCGTAGCTATATGTTGATCAAAAGTGGCTTTGAAAAGCCATAGATATGGAACTGTCTGGTATCATCCGGCACGTTCCAGGTTTTATCTAAACATTTTCTTTCTTTGTCAGTTTCAGGGAAAATTGACTGGCACGCTTTAGGATTCAAACGTTCACGTGTGAAGCTAGCTAATTCGCCTTGCTGTGTGCTTGGCGTGAACTGCAGATTTTACGTCAACAACCGCCCACTCTGCGTCGCCCCGCCGCCCGTGCCACTATCGCGCCGGCCGCCGCCCCCGCGCCGTTGCGCCTCGCGTCCGCCGCCTGCAATGGCCGCGAGGCGGAGGGGCGGTGGAGGGTGGACAGTGTGAGGGGAGGCGGAGGATGGGAGGGAGGGGGAGGCGCCGGCGGGCCAGGAAGGCGTGGAGGAGAGGCAGCGGCCGGGGCAGGGGAGCAGAGGGACGGCGGCGTGCGGCGGTGGGGAAGAGGAGGGGCCGGGGCAGATTCGAGGAAGAGAGAGGGGAGAGATAGATGGATCAGTCGAACAATTGAGCTTCTTCCAAACAATACGGACCAGCGGATGCGCAGCTTCGCCGCGGTGAAAATGAAGGACGCTGGACCGCTGGAGGAGGGTGGGGCCGACACAGGATGGAGGAGAGGAACGGCGGGGGAGGAAGCGAGCGCGGAGAGGCGGTACGGGAGGCGGAGGGTGAGGAGCACCAGGGAAGACGGAGGAACGAGGAGGCCTGCGCTGCGATGCTTCTGGAGGCGAGATATTTTTACTGCAAGGCCTTGAATCACCACCGGTAGATTTCCACCGTACAACGTGAATCGAGCGGCGTAAAAAAATTTTGCTGCGGCCTGCCTCATCGGCCTCCGGAGCCGCCCCCTTTCATATGTAGAATGTATGGCCGTGCCTAAGGGCATATCCGTTGAAGTAGATTCTTCTTTTTTCTCAAAAAAACCCCTTCCCAAACTGTACAAGCTTCTGCCAAAGCATACGACTTCCTAGATGTATATGACGATCTCTAGACAGATGAATCTTATATGAATCGTACGATGAAGTATGATGAAGTACCACATGAGTGGATATATAGAAAAGGAATCCAAATCTGCCAAATCGCTCATGTTATGATCTTCTACATCCTAGGTCTCCGTGTTCCGTCATCTGGCTTATGTTCTTCATGTAGCATTCAGATTGAATCCCGGCATGGTTCTCCCGTACTCTATCGCGGGTGCGGTAGCGCGCATGTGGGAGGTCAGGTTGGTTCGGTCGGTTGGCCTGGGTGCATAATACACATACAGATATACACACACACACACACACACACACACACACACACACACACACACATGAAAGTACAAATATTCGACCGCTTATTTTTTAATTATTGATCAAGTTAGAGATTATTTGATATTTATTTGAGGCAAGCACCTTCAGCATCATTGATGATCTAGGTATATGTACTGCAAAAGGTGGTGGGGTACTTAACCCTCCTTTTCGATCTCTATGGAATTTTAATTTTGGTAATGCATATGAACGAATGTATGTCATGGACATTTGTACCTTCTGTTAGTCATTCCTGCTTACAAATTATGAAGCTCTTTGGGTATCTCCGATAGCATGCATGCAGATGTTCGATATGCTTTACCGTTCAGTATTAGTTCATTTTCAGCTATCAGCTAGATTTCAAATACAACTTTTCCCAAGCATTCATAAATGAACTTACACCATGTGATTGCAGTATCATGAAACGTAAGCTTATGAGACAGCTAGTTCTGATTGCGCTCGTGATACTTGCAATCAGAAAGTTTTATTTAACATCATTACATGGTTATGAGTGCTTCCTTAGCTATTACAGGATCGTTTCCGAATGGGGATTGCCCATGCCACAACAACAGTAATCCCAAACCCAATACCAAATCCCAGTCCAGCAAAGAGGAATAGTACAGTGTCGACAGATTTCTTCTTCGAATGATGTGATGGCGCATTTGGCGGTGCTGTGTTGATGCACTCTCTTGACAATGGAGTCCCGCACAAACCATCATTTCCAAGAAATGAGCTATTGGAGAATGTCATGAAGTGAGGTGATTCTGGTATTCTTCCCACCAGCTTGTTGTCAGATACATTCAATGTCGTGAGGAAGTCTAACGATGCTAGCTCCTGTGGGATCTTGCCGGAAAGCCCATTAGAGGACAGGTCCAAAGCCTCCAACTGTGTCAAATGACCGAGCTCAGATGGGATCGGTCCTGTGAAGAAGTTATGTGACATGTTGAGCACAGCTAGCAAAACAAGTTCCCCAACAGATGCAGCAATGCTTCCCTGGAATGCATTATCTGAGACATCAAAGAAAACAAGGGTCCTTAATATCTTTTCAAATGTGAAATCTGCCCCTTTATATGTGAGTATAATAGAGGCTTGGTAACGTGCCCCATCTCCTGGATCACCTTCATACTCCATTACCAATGTCTGGTTATTAGTGATGGTCTTCATGGACATTAATTTCATAAACCATTCTTCCGTCAATGTGCCCGACAAGTTGTTGGAGGCTAGATCCATAATGCGTACACTTGGAAATTCGCAGCTTATCTTATCCTTGCCCATGGAAGGTTCAACTTGTCCAAAGAAGTTGTTGTATTTCAAGACGAGCACTTGAAGTCTAGGTAATGTACTCATCCAGCATGGAAAAAAGTCACTTAACTCGTTGTTTCCCACATCAAGGACTTCCAACTGTTTGCAAGAAGAAAGAGATCTAGGTAACTGTCCTTCGATCTGATTGCCACCTAAATCTAGCACTTGAAGCATGCAGTTTTCAATGATATAGCGTGGCAGCTCTCCTTGAAGTTGATTTCCTCTTAGACCGAGAACTTCTAATGAATTGGCATCCTCCATCAGACAAGACGGGATTGAGCCATTGAAGTTATTGTGAGAGAGGTCAAGGAATTTAAGACTCGTAGTACAAAAAGATGTCGGAATATTCCCTGAAAGGCTGTTTCTAGAGGCCTTGAAAAATGTGGTTTCTTCAAGTTGAGCAGAAATGCTAGATGGAATAGATGAGAACATATTGCTGGAGTAATCCAGCACGCTACCAGAATACTGGGGCAGGGGGATTGGCCCCTGAAACATGTTAAAACTAAGATCCAGCCTCAATACATAAAAAGGAAGAAAGGTGTTGTTGCCAACACTAGTAAATTTGTTGTGTGAAAAATCCAGAAAGTCAAGACCATAGTTTTGTCTGGCCTCCTGTGACCATATTTCCAGTGCCCACTGGGGTATGTCCCCACTAATTTGGTTATTTGAAAGATCAAGTCCACTAATCTTTTTTAGATACCTTAAAGTGCTAGGGAATTTTGTTATGCTACATGACGCCAACTTTAAGTAGTTTATGTTGGGGAAGGATACCATTGAAGAATTATGTGGTCCCTCTATTACATCTATCTTGTTGTCTGAGAGGTCCAATTGGAATAAGTTTGGTAGTCTCCATAACGAGTTAAGTTCCACGGTCCCAGTGAAATTGTTTGAACCAAGCAACAGATCTTGTAGTTGTGTTAAATTTGAGATATGTGGAGGTATCTCACCTGAAGCTTTGCATTCCATGATGACTAATGTTTTTAATTTGATCAAATGGCCTATATAAGAAGGTATTGGTCCGTGTAAGCCACATTTAGAAAAGTCAAGGACTTCCAAGGAAGTTAAGTTTGCAATCCATGATGGTACATGCCCAATATCTAAACCAGATACCTTCAATATATTCAAGGATTTGAGCTCACCAATTGACGAGGGAAGAATTCCAGAAAAACTAGGTGCGTTGAGGCCTAGCCCCTTCAAGGATTTGACATTGCTGATGGAACTTGGAATTGTACCAGAGAAGCTGGTGCCACCAACGAACAAATTCTGCAGATGGCTGTCATGTGAGAAATTTGGTAGGTTGCCAGAGATTCTACCATTCATGTAGAGATCAAGTGTCACCAATTTCTTGTTTTCAAAGATTGCAGGAGAAACCCATCCTTCAAAGGAATTATAGCGGATCTGGAGAACAGTGAGGAAGGAAAAGTTGGCAAAGAAATTTGGAAAAGGACCGGACAAAGAATTAAATTGTAGATCTAACACAGATAATGAGCGCAAAACTGAGAGGGATGCACATATTGGGCCAGACAGTTGGCAAAATGGCAAGCTAAGGACATGGAGATTTGGAGTGTACATGGCTAGAGCTTCGCACCACCCTTCTGCTTGGGACAGATCGACAAGCCCTAGACGGAGCTGCCTCAAACCTCCAAGGTGAGCGACCAGGGCAGTGAAGTTTGGCGATGTTAGCTGCATGTCATTCGCGCGATGGTAACTATATTCGACAGAATCACCCAATATCTCAGTAAGTTCGAAACGGGAAGAGAGGTCAAGAGAGACAAGACTGGTGAGACGACCTATACCATACGGCACCTCTCCGCCGCCTCCAAGGCTAGAGGTGGAAAGGTTGAGATTTATGAGTTTAGTAAGCCTCTCAAACCCATTGGACGGGAGTGCAGAGTCATTGAAATCGTTCCCACCGAGGTTGAGATACCTGAGGGAGGTTAGCTCGAAAACCACAGGATCGAGGCCGCCGCTCTCCAAGCCGCAATCCCCCAAGTCAAGGGATGTCACACGGCCGTTCGCCTCGTCGCAGCCTATGCCTTCCCAGCCGCAGCAGTCACTGCCGGCCCTCCACGACCGAAACGCAGTGGCGGAGTTTCTAGTGGTGGTGAAGGACCGTTTCAGCCGTAGCAGCGCCGACTCCTGGCCCGGCAGGCATGGAACCGACGGCGCGGGCCGCGCGGCAGCAGTTTGGTTGCTGGTGTACGCACCAGCTAATGGAGGAGGATATGAGCACACGGCAGCTATGAGCTGGAGTTGTAAAATCAGATGCAGTACTCCTGGCCATGGCCGGAGAAGAGGCGTGCTCCAGGTGGCCATGTCGTCGTCAGTTTGCAAGACTGCTCGTTGCGAGTGAGCTTCTTGGGAAAGAAAATGGAGGGAGTTTATAAAAGGTGAGGGGAGTTATAAAAGGTACTACAAACCGACGACACATCCGCGAGGTCTTATAAACTTTTAAATACTATATAGCAATTTTCTTTTGGTCTAAGGCCTTCTCCAATGGCCAGCTCTTAGGCTAGCTCATAAATTTTTTAATCTATGAATAGTGTAAAAAGTTATGAGCTATCTCTTGGTTAAGAGATAGTCTCATACACGCATTTCAAGATTATATGAGGATGACGTGCTGCCCGATCATTCAAAAAGATGCGAATTTCATTGGGAACAACAATTCCAATAATTCAAGCTATCATCCTCAATAGCAAGGGTGGAACTCCAAGCCCGACCTCCCCTTCTGTCAACAGCAAGGTAACAATTTTGATAGACCTAGTGTACGGCCAAAAAAATTAAAGATAACATTAGCAAGAAATTTCTAGCTAATGATAAAATTTTGGAGTCTTTGGCTAGCCAACTAGAAGGTTTTAATCCTTATTAAAAATTAGTTGAGCTTCAATAAAATGATTCAAACCCAAGTGGCTCAACTAGCCTCAACTTGCCCTAACCATAACTCGGGAAAGCTACCCAGGCAACCATAAGTGAACCCCAAGTGTGGTTATGAGCTATGTGCTAAGAGCTAGATCATTGAAGGAGTTGTCTCTTAAAGTGCTTAGAGCTAGCGTGCTATCTCAACCATTGGAGAAGGCCTAAGGTAGGTAAAAGAAATCCCAGCTACTCTATTCCATACCACCTCTCCCTCTCTCAGATGACGCACGGCCTGTACTATTTTACTGCCTCATGCCTGGTTCAATCCTGCCTCGTTGTAGGAGTCCCTCCCAAAGGGTATATCATTGCTGATCCTAACAAAGCCATTACCCACCTTAGCTGAATCTGACTAGCCAACACGGAAGCGACCATGGGGTTAATGACCTACCAACAAAGTCATAACCGGGACATAACTCACACACATCATATTCCTTTTCCATGATCTCCCATTGCTCACCAGCTCTCCTATTGGCTATCAGAACAACTAGTGGGGTTTATGCTAAGCCGTTGCCCACACAACAGTCAAGTGGTTGTACGATAAGTGGGTTAGGCAAGATGACACATCAGCTCATCCTTACATTGACAAGACGGATATCTCCCAACCTTGCTCAACCACAAAGGTACAAGCTCTCCATTGGCATTTCACACAAGAAACACCATCCATCTCATCAGGTTATATCTTTCTTTTATTTTCCCAAAATCATGTTTTATCTTTTAAAACACTCACACCTTTATTTTCAATAAAGCACATTATGGTCATGATTAAAGTATAGTAAAGGAAATAAAAGGTCCTAAGCATCTCTAGCAGTAGTTAACGTCCATCAGAGCAAATCGTATATAGACATTAACTTAGGTCATCAAGGAAGTCATAGCAATCAAGGGGTGGCTATCCAACCATGTCTTGCAATAAAACAATGCATTTTATAAAACAGGCCAATAGGTTGTGTTTATAAAACTGTGATAAATATGCATCAAAGGATGGAGTTGGACTTGCCATCCTCGAAGCCTTCCGGAAGTTCCTTCTCGGGGTACGGGTCCTCAGGCTCCTGCTCTTGGTACTGCTCCTCCTCAGGTTTCTCCTTAGTTATAACATGATCTATGGCACATACAAGCAAGCACACAAATAAATAAAAAGAAATAATATTTTTATCGTCGAGCTCCAAGAGAAGGGGAACAGAGGGCGGGCGGAAAATAAATGAGAGGTGCCTATTCTTGGGAATGTGCTGTATAGCTTGGCGGAAATATAGTGAGGAAGTGTGGGATAAAATCTGGGATCGACCCGGGTTAAAATGACGCATAAAATGACGCGTCAAAGTTGTATGGACGAATGTTTAATAAAGAAAGGGACTTAATGGGAAAGGTGAAAGGACTCATTTGTCATATTTTTAGAGTGTTGGAGGCAGTGTTTGCCTACACAGCCATGTAGGCCAGTTACACGGCGTTTAAATGCTACTCGGTAGTCAACCGTGTTGGCCGTGTAGACCGTTTAATCCATTTAATCCTGTTTAATCCATTTTTTGGCCCGTTTAATCAGCCGTATAATTTGACTATTCGCTAAACGAAGGGTGACCGACTGTGTACCATGTAGCATGTAGGCTAACACTGGTTGGAGGATCTATTTGTGAACACAAAAGGATGGCAGGGTTCTGGGTTAAAAAGAATAAGAAAAAGTTATTGGGTCCAGGGACCTATTTGTAATAACTCTAGAACTTCGAAGGGTTACTGGTGGAAAGCGAAAGGAAGGGGGTAGCCTCGGGTGGATATGAAAGAAGGAGGGGGTTTTCATAGAACCGCCATCCGCTCCCTTCCCTTCGGCCGAAATAGAGGGAAGAGAGGGTAGGTGGCCGGGGTGGCCGGCCGGGGGCGATTGACGGTGCCCTAGGCATGGTGGCAGTCGAGGATGGTGGGAAATGAGGAAAGGACGCAAGGGAGACTCGTCCCCACCCTTACCTTAGGCTAAGGTGGCTCGGGATGGTGGGTCCACGGTGATGGGCGGGCGGCAGTGGCGAAAGGAGCATTGGCGATGTGGGGCAGAGGAGGAAGATAAGTGGTGGTGGTGGCTTTGAAGAGTGGATGAGGGCGATAGGCCCCTTTTATAGGCGCCGGAGGGGTGAGGGGAGAGGCGGCCGGCGGGCGCTCATGGTTGGCATGGGAGGATAGCTTTAATGGCGGCTGGCAGGACGCAGGTCGCGGGGAGTGGAGTGGTCGGGGGCGATGGCGTGCGGTCACCTCCGCGACGCGCTCGCCGAGGTGTTGTACCTGCAGCGAGAGCCGGCAGGTCCGATTGACTGGCGCGATGCGGGGGAGGTGAAACCGGGCGCGGCGGCAGAGTAATGGCAGCCATTGGTGCAAGGTGGTGGATGGCACGGAGTTATAGCGAAGGTGACTCGACGGCAACGATGCGGATGGTGAGGCCATGGCAGAGGCGTGTCAGCGGCGGTGCGGCGCACGCGTGGGAGGCGTGGTGGCGCGGCCGGCACGGCGATGGCGTCGTGACGCAGGTGGCACGGTACATGGTGCGTGTGCGGCAGCTGAGTGGCAGCGACGGTGCGGGGCCGGGCTCTAGCACGGCGCACGCGCGGGCACAGGCAGCACGGCAGCCCAGCACGGGTGGCAAGCACGGGGATGGCATACGGCAGACAGGACAGGGGAGGCGCACATGGGGGCAGGGAGCAGGCTGGGCGCCGGGCAGCGCTGGCGCCAGAGAGAGAAAAAGGAAAATAAGGGAAGAGAGAAAAAGGAAAAGGGAGAAAGGAAGGAAAAAGAAAAAGGAAAAAGGAAATAGGAAATAGGAAAAAGGGGAGAGGCGTCGGCGGGAATCGCGGACCGCGAGCATGCATGGTTGACCGAAGGCCGGACAGCGCGGGATAGGACGATGGCAAGGAAAACGAGGGAGGGAGAAAGGGACGGTCGTCGACCGGCAAAAAATAGGGCAGAAATAATGGGGTGATGCCGGGACGGCGGGAAAATGGGGAATAGGGTTTTGATTTGTGAGCTCGAGCGGCAAAAAATATTTTAAACATTTTGAGCAAGTGATTTATTTAGTGATTAAAACGCAGGACTTGAGGAGGCCTCTCCACAAACATTGTTAGAGGGTCTCGCAAGACTTTCTTACCGCCTACTCACTCTTCTTGGTGTACACAAGCACCAGTACAAAGGAGGTATGCAAACCTCGCCTAACTCTAGGCTAATCCCTAAAGCAATGCGCTAAGAGGCCTAAACTAGTACTAATCAAGCCCTAAGACTTATGCTAATTGCCTTGATCTTCTCTTTAGCACTCAATTGTATGTTGAACACAAACCAATATCTTCTCCGAGTTCAAGCACACCTGAAATGGTCGGGCAATGGGGTATAAATAGCCCCAACCAAAGGAACTAGCCGTTGGACCAATGGGCAGAAAATTTTGCCTTGACCGACTGATTCGGTCACCCAATCTAGCACTGACCGAATGAATTCGGTCATATTGTAGCACGACAGGCCATAACCCTTTCATCGGAAGTACGACTGAGGTAATCCATATGTCTATTTCGATCGTTTTAACGAGGGCTATCCAATGGTGAACTCTATTAATCTATTCAGGTTCATCTTTCCTTTGATACAAGGCAATATTTGTCTTTTATGTGTTTCTTTGCATTGACCGAATGAATCTGCCATTCCAAAGGCACTTTTCTTTCTCCCAGATCCACTGATTGATTCGGTCAACTTCGGGCTCCGGTCTGCCCCTAGTCTGCCAAGGACCTCTGATTATGTGCTCTACTTCCAAACCCGGACGTGGGGGACTGTTGGCGCTCACTAATGACACCCTTTTCATATCATTTTACTAGTGCTTTAACGCTTATTCATGGACTAACCCGCCACTTGGCACATGAAAAATAACTCTAATTTTGCATATGTCTCGTATTTTGGAGGATGTTGCGAAATTGTAGGAAAAGAGAGAAATTCACGGACTTTTTCAAAAGGAGCTTTAGGAAAATTTGGACAAGGGATGACAAGAGGAGTCAACACATAAAAGATCAAAGCCATGGGAGCTAAAAATGGCCCAGGCCGATTGGCCTAGTGCCCCCTAGGCTGATCGGCCTAGGGTGTTCTAGATGCTTCCGATACTCAATTTTGGCAGGCAACTCTCCAACAATATATGGAAGCTAAATATCACAAAATATGGCAAGTTGAATCCCAGGGATAACAAGGAAATATTTGAAGATCATGATGAAGAAAGGAAAGATTAGAAAGATTCAACTTGACCGCGTAGTACACAGAGTCCCATGCACCCCAAAAGTGGAAATTAAGGAAATAGAAGACACCAGGAGACTTGGAGTCGAGGCAGAGCACGAGAGGATGAAGGAAAGTGCCAGGCCGATCGGCCTGGCCTCCTCCAGGCCGACCGGCCTGGGGTGTTCCTTCGCCCTCTTGCCTTCTAATTTTTACCACGGGCTCCTAGGGTATAAATACATCCGAATGATTGCCCGATACTGGGCACTCGGGCAATGATTGCCCGATCATTCAAAAAGATGCGAATTTCATTGGGAACAACAATTCCAATAATTCAAGCTATCATCCTCAATAGCAAGGGTGGAACTCCAAGCCCGACCTCCCCTTCTGTCAACAGCAAGGTAACAATTTTGATAGACCTAGTGTACGGCCAAAAAAATTAAAGATAACATTAGCAAGAAATTTCTAGCTAATGATAAAATTTTGGAGTCTTTGGCTAGCCAACTAGAAGGTTTTAATCCTTATTAAAAATTAGTTGAGCTTCAATAAAATGATTCAAACCCAAGTGGCTCAACTAGCCTCAACTTGCCCTAACCATAACTCGGGAAAGCTACCCAGGCAACCATAAGTGAACCCCAAGTGTGAATGTGGTAACTGCGCAACTGCGCGGGCTGGAAAGCCCATGCAGGATCCACCCCATCCGCAAGAGCAGGTACATGGCGGATACAAATGCTGAAGATGGAGTGCAGCAAAAGGTTAATGGAAGCACCCCTGCTACCCAGCGAGGAAGCCCTAAGAGCTTCCCGAGAGTGTCACAATATGCCTTATCGTTTCTAGAGCGGACAAGGAGGCCGGTGGCCGATGAGAAATAGGAAAAAGGGGAGAGGCGTCTGCAGAACTATAATTATCACTAATCTCTATTTATTGCTATAATTCAAAGCTTTTGCAAGATATGTATAATACAATTTTCACTTCTAGAGAATTGTCCAGTGACCGGAAACTTGAAGAATGATGATGGTATTGACTTGCTTAAAGAAAAGCAGCATGCTCTGCAGAGATTGACAGAAGCAGCTAAAAAGGCAAAGATGGAGCTTTCATCCCTGAACCAAACAAATATCAGGTCAGTTCTCTCAAATCAACCATCTTTTATCATTGCTTTCTTCCAGTTAGTAGATACTAATATTATTTGTGCTTCATTCAGTTTGCCTTTTAATACAGATAGATTCTGTGGATGGGCCCAATCATATTGAGACAACTCTTACCAGGGCTAAATTTGAGGAGCTGTGCTCAAATCTTCTTGACAGGTATGCAACTATTGCTCTTGCTATGTCCTGCAGGAGACAACTCAGATGTGCATAGACCCTACTTCGCTGGTAAAATCAACCTTGGGGGAATTTGGAATATTTTCAAAATAACAGTAAAATATTGGCTCTACTTCTTTTTGAATGAATGGACCATCAGTTTAGGTGTGCTAATGTAACATTAAAAATTTGTTCAATGGACCATCAGTTATTGGCATTGTTTTTTGAGTTCAATGGGAAATCAGTTTAGGTCTGCTAATTTAACATTTGAAAATGTCTTGATCCTTATTACATCTATGCCTTACATTACAGATATGAAAACAAGCTCAGCTTCCCAAAAAGGTGGGCCGGGCTCTAGCACGGCGCACGCGCGGGCACAGGCAGCACGGCAGCCCAGCACGGGTGGCAAGCACGGGGATGGCATACGGCAGACAGGACAGGGGAGGCGCACATGGGGGCAGGGAGCAGGCTGGGCGCCGGGCAGCGCTGGCGCCAGAGAGAGAAAAAGGAAAATAAGGGAAGAGAGAAAAAGGAAAAGGGAGAAAGGAAGGAAAAAGAAAAAGGAAAAAGGAAATAGGAAATAGGAAAAAGGGGAGAGGCGTCGGCGGGAATCGCGGACCGCGAGCATGCATGGTTGACCGAAGGCCGGACAGCGCGGGATAGGACGATGGCAAGGAAAACGAGGGAGGGAGAAAGGGACGGTCGTCGACCGGCAAAAAATAGGGCAGAAATAATGGGGTGATGCCGGGACGGCGGGAAAATGGGGAATAGGGTTTTGATTTGTGAGCTCGAGCGGCAAAAAATATTTTAAACATTTTGAGCAAGTGATTTATTTAGTGATTAAAACGCAGGACTTGAGGAGGCCTCTCCACAAACATTGTTAGAGGGTCTCGCAAGACTTTCTTACCGCCTACTCACTCTTCTTGGTGTACACAAGCACCAGTACAAAGGAGGTATGCAAACCTCGCCTAACTCTAGGCTAATCCCTAAAGCAATGCGCTAAGAGGCCTAAACTAGTACTAATCAAGCCCTAAGACTTATGCTAATTGCCTTGATCTTCTCTTTAGCACTCAATTGTATGTTGAACACAAACCAATATCTTCTCCGAGTTCAAGCACACCTGAAATGGTCGGGCAATGGGGTATAAATAGCCCCAACCAAAGGAACTAGCCGTTGGACCAATGGGCAGAAAATTTTGCCTTGACCGACTGATTCGGTCACCCAATCTAGCACTGACCGAATGAATTCGGTCATATTGTAGCACGACAGGCCATAACCCTTTCATCGGAAGTACGACTGAGGTAATCCATATGTCTATTTCGATCGTTTTAACGAGGGCTATCCAATGGTGAACTCTATTAATCTATTCAGGTTCATCTTTCCTTTGATACAAGGCAATATTTGTCTTTTATGTGTTTCTTTGCATTGACCGAATGAATCTGCCATTCCAAAGGCACTTTTCTTTCTCCCAGATCCACTGATTGATTCGGTCAACTTCGGGCTCCGGTCTGCCCCTAGTCTGCCAAGGACCTCTGATTATGTGCTCTACTTCCAAACCCGGACGTGGGGGACTGTTGGCGCTCACTAATGACACCCTTTTCATATCATTTTACTAGTGCTTTAACGCTTATTCATGGACTAACCCGCCACTTGGCACATGAAAAATAACTCTAATTTTGCATATGTCTCGTATTTTGGAGGATGTTGCGAAATTGTAGGAAAAGAGAGAAATTCACGGACTTTTTCAAAAGGAGCTTTAGGGAAATTTGGACAAGGGATGACAAGAGGAGTCAACACATAAAAGATCAAAGCCATGGGAGCTAAAAATGGCCCAGGCCGATTGGCCTAGTGCCCCCTAGGCTGATCGGCCTAGGGTGTTCTAGATGCTTCCGATACTCAATTTTGGCAGGCAACTCTCCAACAATATATGGAAGCTAAATATCACAAAATATGGCAAGTTGAATCCCAGGGATAACAAGGAAATATTTGAAGATCATGATGAAGAAAGGAAAGATTAGAAAGATTCAACTTGACCGCGTAGTACACAGAGTCCCATGCACCCCAAAAGTGGAAATTAAGGAAATAGAAGACACCAGGAGACTTGGAGTCGAGGCAGAGCACGAGAGGATGAAGGAAAGTGCCAGGCCGATCGGCCTGGCCTCCTCCAGGCCGACCGGCCTGGGGTGTTCCTTCGCCCTCTTGCCTTCTAATTTTTACCACGGGCTCCTAGGGTATAAATACATCCGAATGATTGCCCGATACTGGGCACTCGGGCAATGATTGCCCGATCATTCAAAAAGATGCGAATTTCATTGGGAACAACAATTCCAATAATTCAAGCTATCATCCTCAATAGCAAGGGTGGAACTCCAAGCCCGACCTCCCCTTCTGTCAACAGCAAGGTAACAATTTTGATAGACCTAGTGTACGGCCAAAAAAATTAAAGATAACATTAGCAAGAAATTTCTAGCTAATGATAAAATTTTGGAGTCTTTGGCTAGCCAACTAGAAGGTTTTAATCCTTATTAAAAATTAGTTGAGCTTCAATAAAATGATTCAAACCCAAGTGGCTCAACTAGCCTCAACTTGCCCTAACCATAACTCGGGAAAGCTACCCAGGCAACCATAAGTGAACCCCAAGTGTGAATGTGGTAACTGCGCAACTGCGCGGGCTGGAAAGCCCATGCAGGATCCACCCCATCCGCAAGAGCAGGTACATGGCGGATACAAATGCTGAAGATGGAGTGCAGCAAAAGGTTAATGGAAGCACCCCTGCTACCCAGCGAGGAAGCCCTAAGAGCTTCCCGAGAGTGTCACAATATGCCTTATCGTTTCTAGAGCGGACAAGGAGGCCGGTGGCCGATGAGCAATTCGGGAAGTTCATCGAGGTAATAAAGAAGCATTATCTCAACATACCGCTTTTTGATACAATGCAGGTTCCCATGTACGCCAAGTTTATCAAGGATATCCTTGGAAACAAGAGGGCCCTACCGACCACCGAGGTAGTACAACTTACGGAGGAGTGTAGCGCAGCTATACTTAGTCCTCTCATGGAGAAGAAGAAAGACCTAGGATGCCCCACCATCACATGTTCAATCAGAGCTCAACAATTTAAGCATGCTCCTTGCGATCTGGGAGCAAGCATCAGCGTCATGCGAAAGGTAGTTTATGATAAACTTAACCATGATGCGTTTTCCCCTACTGCTATGTGTTTGCAGCTAGCGAACCAATCAGTTCGATATCCCATGGGTATCGCTGAGAATATTCTGGTGAAAATACGGAATTTCGTAGTCCCCGTTGATTTTGTGGTTCTCGACATGGAAGTCGACGCCAAGACTCCTCTCGTTTTGCGAAGTCCTTTTTGAGTACGGTGAATGCACACATTGATGTGGGAGATGGACAAATTCAGCTCAACATCAATGGGCAGAAAGAGAGACTCACCTTCAGACCGAAGGTCAAACAATGCTCCTAGGTCAAAGCATTCAACCGGAAGAAATCTGAGAAAGAGTCGGAGAAGCCATCTACCCTATCCATCGACACCCTCATCAAATTCATGGAGAATTTCCAAATTCGAGAGGAGATCAAGGTGCAGAACCAATGGAATGTGAAGCTAAAGGTCCAACATAGGAAATTTCTGGAATCCAAGAAGAAAACGATCGATGTAACTCTATTTACACAGAATGTGTGGCAGAAGAAAGCTTCGCCGTCAACATCTCCATTAAGTGACGATGACCAAACCCAAGGTATGGATAGTCTCGCTAAGGATGACAAACTCAAGCCCTGGCCATGAGGTACGTGGTAATTATCCACTCTTGCATTTGCACATATACGATAGTTTATTTTCCTTGCATAGCATTTCCCTTACATATCATGGCATGTTTAAATTCTTGCAAATGTTTTCCTTTAACTTTACACTACATACAAAAAAAACTTCAACCGACCAAAAACCTACTGAGCCTCGGAATCCACCACGTTCGGGTGTTTCCATAGCAGTAGATCGTTGGCCCCGTTAGATCGTCCGCAGCTACCTCACGCCACGGATGGCGTCTCGCCTTGACGCGCGCATCGGGGAGGCCCTCACGGAGGCCGCGATGCTGGATGCCGGCAAGGCCGACACACTGCTCTTGTTCGTGCTCGGCCTCATGCTCCTCCCCAATGTGTGTGCTCTTGTCACACTGAGGTAATCCTCCAACGCGTGTGCTCCTTGCCTCTAGATCCCAGGTCCGTTGTATTTTCTCTGTATCCATTTGTCGATTGGATTGCCTGAGTTTGTTATGTATGCAAGCTGTTTGTGGCTTTTATATCCTGACTGATTCCATCTAGGCCTGCAAAAGAATATAATAACTATCTTGCTCCCTGCTGATTCTATTTCATGTTCACTGAATATTTGAATAGTTTAAGTCATCATGGCTTTTCCCTGCTGATTCCATAGTTAATACCTGCGCTGCTGCAGATAATCGTTTCTAAAGCTGATATAGAGTTGGGGCTTGAAAGCTCCTATGTAGTTGTGCAGACATCTAAAAGCATTAATAATTTGACTGCCACATCATGTTTAGTCATTGATCAATACTAATATATGTTACACAGCACAGAGAAGTCTTGTCTTGGCAATGGAGGCATGCAATTGGATAAGTCTGCTAGTGGCTTGTTTTATTTAGTTATTTTGTTTTTTGCCTTTTTATATCTCTGCTTACATGTAGGACTGTGACTTTCCTAGATTGAATACCTGTGCTTGCTGTTGGTTGGTTGTGACGAGATAGCACATGAACAAAGGATACTTCTCTATCGTAATCAGAACTACATGTGCATGTTTGTTCCTATTAATATTCTTTAGGCAAATATTTTGCATCTGTAATATTGTTTACCCACTGATTGTTCTTTTTTGCTATCTGCACTTATGTGTCCATGTCTCACTGTGAACCACTTTATAGTTGCTAATCATAACATGTTGGTTAACCTCGTGGCAAACTATAGAAGCTAACCAAACACTCCTTGCAACAAATTAATGTTGTAGACACTCGATGTATCAGAATCTTATTTTTATTTACATTTTTTGTACTGCATGTTATCTGGATATATTGGAGTAGGGTCAAGAGGTAAAGTGAGACAATGAGTTCAGGTCTTACTTAGTGCTACTGTTTATCCTAGTCTAAAGTACTGATACTTGATTGATAATTTCCTTTTCTGCAGAACTATAATTATCACTAATCTCTATTTATTGCTATAATTCAAAGCTTTTGCAAGATATGTACCTATAATACAATTTTCACTTCTAGAGAATTGTCCAGTGGCCGGCTGGAAACTTGAAGAATGATGATGGTATTGACTTGCTTAAAGAAAAGCAGCATGCTCTGCAGAGATTGACAGAAGCAGCTAAAAAGGCAAAGATGGAGCTTTCATCCCTGAACCAAACAAATATCAGGTCAGTTCTCTCAAATCAACCATCTTTTAGCATTGCTTTCTTCCAGTTAGTAGATACTAATATTATTTGTGCTTCATTCAGTTTGCCTTTTAATACAGATAGATTCTGTGGATGGGCCCAATCATATTGAGACAACTCTTACCAGGGCTAAATTTGAGGAGCTGTGCTCAAATCTTCTTGACGTAACATTAAAAGATTTGTTCAATGGACCAGCAGGTATTGGCATTGTTTTTTGAGTTCAATGGGAAATCAGTTTAGGTCTGCTAATTTAACATTTAAAAATGTCTTGATCCTTATTACATCTATATGCCTTACATTGCAGATATGAAACAAGCTCAGGTTTCCAAAATGGTTTGGAATTGAAGACAAGTAACTGTTGCATGATCTCCAATTATGAAGTAAGGATTACAAATAAAAGAGTGTGTTGTTGTTTAGATAGGTTCAGACATGTTAGATTTAGAATTTGTCCGTCGAAGAAGCTGTAGCATTCCAGAAGTTGTAGCATTCGAGACCGTACTGTACTGTGTGATTTTGTTGTGACATTGTTTATGATGTGACATTGGATAATATGAGCTTTATGTAAGGACTTTTTTTATTTTATTGGATGTACTGGAAAAATGTAGTCCCAACCAGAATGCGCCACGTGGTCCAACCAGATCTTGACACGTGGACCAACCAGAACTCGCCACGTGGACCAACCAGAAAGCGACACGTGGACCAACCAGAACTAGCCATGTGGTCCAACCAGAACGCGCCATGTTGTCCAACCAGAACGAGCCACGTGGTCCAACCATAATGGGCCACGTGCTCCTACCAGGAGGGGCCACGTCGGCTTCACGAGTTGGCCACATGGGGGGCCACGTCAGCCGCCACCTCACATGCCAGCATGGACCATGCCACGTTGACCAATCCACATCAGATGCCAGCATGGCCGTGCCACGTGGATCAAAATTTCCATAACAGAAATCAGGCGGAAAGTGGTTTTCGTCATTGAACAGCAGCGTATTTTATGATAAAATATGTCTTTTCGTCTCGGACAAACAAACTTGACGCTCCGTCTTCGACGAATGACATTTCCTCATTAATTCGTCATAGAAATTTTTTAAAGACGAATTGAAGGTCTACTACGACAAAAACTAAACGTCATACATATTAATATTTCTATTAGTGGTAGCAACGCACGGGTATATGTGCTAGTATTTACATTATTAAAGTTAGGACCGCTTCTGTTCACTTTTTTGATTTGGTCCAATTTAATTAGGTTGATACGTGTCCAATCTTATTATTAATCTCTCTACCAGTTCTTATTCTTTTCGGTCACGTCTATACATACACCCACGATGCAGCATTAGAGCCTCCCTCTCCGTATCTATCTCTCTCCCTCAGTTTACGCGGATACACCAACCGAAGTTTGATTAGAATTCAGCTAAATAAGAAAAGGTAAAAGATTAAATATGTCTGCCGGCTGATAGTATGCGAATAATATTTTCTCCCGTTGCAACGCATAAGTATGATTGCTAGTATATCTATATAACCTATATAATTGGTACCCACTAATATGTCATAGTTGATTTTTCTTAACATGCAAACATTCCACGTCATCATCCACCATACGACATGTCATCATCCACTAGATCATACATTTATGTCTTCAACTGATTTTCTATATATGGTTAATATCACGCCTTTGTGAGTAGCATGCTATAAAATTCCCGTAGTAGAGAAAAATGTAGGATCAATAATTTAGAATGGTGCTCTCTCAACAAAATTATCATGCTTCCATGTTGTTAACAAAAGAATGTTATCATAAAATTACTTTGATGTTCCTACTTTCACATTGCAACTTAAAAGATTGTTTAAAAAATTTCCGCACCATTGCGTGGGGTATCACCTATTTTGAAATTTTACTTTAAAATTTTGTTTAAAAAATTCGGCAGCAACGCACGGAGTATCACCTAGTATATTATTAAAGTGAGGATCACTTTTATCCATTTTTTAGTTTAAAAATCCAACTTAATTGTATTGATACGTGGGTCCAATTCATTAAATCTTACATCGACATGTGGGTCCGTTCTTTATTGACGAGACCGATTCCTTCCTTCGCGAGGACACGAGACTCCTCCCGTTGATGGATTCTTCTCCACCCGTTCTCTCGCTTGCGCTGCTGCCATGGCTTTCTCCAGTCCGGTCGGGCACCTCCGTCCTCACGTTTTCGCCGCTGCCGCGACTCCCTTCCGTCCTCTCGCCCGCTCCTATACTCTGATCTCCTCGTGCCAGCGCCTCCATCTTCCCTTTCCCTTCCTCTCTACCTGTCCGTTTCTCTCAGTGTTTGTCGGCGCGGCAGGCGGTCGGGCACGATGCTGCAGGCCAGCGGGCGCGGCGCTGCAGGCGGTCGGGGGCGCGGTGCAGCCAGCGAGGAGTGCTTGCGAGCGGCGGAAGCAGGCAGCAACTGAGACGGCAGCCAGGGAGCGGACGCGACGCAGCGCAGCAGGGAGATGGCCGGTGCATGGCCGAGCGGAGGCTTGCAGAACTTCTTGATTTATAGCAACTACATTTGTGGATCGATGTGGATTATTTGTAAAATTGGTTCACAGCACATGAACGTAGCTTCAACCGCGAGTAATCGACTTGGAAACTAATGGAGATAATAAATTTTGCCCAAAGGCGGTCACATAAGAGAGGAAAGCATTGAAGAAACCGCACTAGGGAGAAGATAAGCCAGGAGTAATAAAACAATAAAGAAAAAGAAAAAATAGAATATTGAAATTTGTGTTTATTAAAATTTGTGTTTTCTAAACTTCAAGAATTATGAAAGAAATCATCTTTTGCTCTTACTCAATGAATCGAATTTGTTATTGAGAACCAGGAGTGTCCGAGAACCGAGTGTATGGTCACTTCATAGTGCCGAGTGATTGACAAAGTGGTGTGGACTAACGTTTTCCTTAGCTCAAGTATTGCAGGTGTAGAATGCGGCTTGGTTTGCATTGTTGCAGGTGAATAACAAGCGCGAAAGATCTTAGCTAGGGTGGCCTCTGGGTGATGGAAAGACAAGTAGGCTTGGTTCGAGGGACCCGATGGACGATGGGATCAAGTACGATTCACATGGTGTAAGAACGAGCAGATCAACATGGATAAAGGAGCCGGTATATAGGTGACGGTCAAATTAAGGAACGGGACAAAGACCGAGTAGACCGTCGGGACGCCGGAGGTGAAAGGCTTGGCGTGCTCCACACCTTGCTTGTACAGATATTGTCCTCTGAATGAATGGAATGATTTTGTTGCTAAAATGCTAATCTTGTCTTTCTTCCTAATCCGGTGCGTTTTTTTTTTCTGAATTTTTGGGGTATTTTTTTGGATTTTCGGTTCGTTGGATTTGAGACCGATTTGAGTGGAATTTTGTTTGGGGAACTTTCATAGGTTCTTTGTGACCAATTTCACCGTGAGCTTTCCCACTCAACTCCACGGATTCGCTTCGGATTTAAAGTTTTCCTCTCAACCTGGAGTTCTTCGTGTTCTTTCCTTTGTCACTCGATTCCACATGAGATAGTTGGTTTGGGGATATAATCTTCTAGGATCTATTTGCCCTTGGGGTACTTCACCTCCCCACCAATTTTCTTCTCATTCCATTACGCGAGTCGGGAGATCAATTGCGTTGAATTTTCGGACAGAGCCTAGGGTGATTTTCTGGGAAGTTCCGGACCGTCCGCCTCCCAGGCGCGGACCGTTCGCCTAGGGCCGTGTTTCTTTGGGATGGAAAATTTTTTCCACCCCTTTTAATCAATAATTAAGGGTATTAAATAAAGTCTTTACAAAACTAACATCACAGCATTGAACTATTTCACGAGACCTATCTAATAAGGCCTTTGACTGCATGATTAGAGAATGGTTACTGTAGCATTATTGTAGCAAAATATGGCTTAATTAGGCTCATTAGATTCGTCGCGCAAAGTTACACTCATCCCTAAAAGGGTTTTACAAATAGACTTCATTTAGTACTTCATGAATTCAAGATTCATTTTAGAAAAAATTTTCCTTACTCTACAAAACACGGCCTAGGCCGGACTGTCAGCTGTCCAGGATCGGACCGTCCGCCGTTGCTGGGATTTCCTTCCAGTTTCTACTGCGGACTGGCGTGTGTCCAGGTCACGGATCGTCTGCTCCCGCCGGACCGTCCGCCCACCAGGTCGCGAACCGTTCGCCCGGACTGTTCGCTGCCTAGACTGCGGACTGTCCGCCAGTTCCCAGAAGTTGTTTCGTTGTTTCTTCCGCTGTTGTTCTGGGTTCGTAGATGATTTCTCCTGAGTGGTCAGTAGGTCCGCTGTGACTACGTAATCTTGGTAAGTTGGTGTGAAACTCGTTGAAAGTGATTTTAGGATATAGACTGAGTTTTTGAAGAAGAATTTTTATCGGTTCCCATTCAATCTCCTCCCCCTCTCTGGTCGCCCAATGGATCCTTCAATTATCAATCGTAGGGGCATAAAATTAAACCAAAACAGATAACTAACTACAAATAATACAAATATGCATACTTATGTATATACTGGCTACTTTCACATACATCCATGAGTTTACAAATAAATAATAAATATGTATATATATTAATGTGAATACTACTTTCACGGACATCCAAAACAATGTAATTCTATCTGCGAAAGTCGAAATCCAAACGGTGTGTAACAAATTCCTAAGACAAACTTAACTCTACAATTTTCTTGTAATTATTGACAGACACTTATATTTTGTTTAATATCATATTAGCACTCGTAACAACGTACGGACATATTTACTAGTAGATAAAAATATAGATATAGATTGGTCAATGACACCGTCTAATATCTGCCATGGACAAATTGATATAATTGCACTATAAGCTAACCAAGCTCGCTATCAATAAGAGTCAAGTCGTCGGTTAGGTACCGCAGTTGCATAAGCTTCGAGCCTAAGAATTTCTGTCATTGAGGGTCAAGTCGTCGGTTACGTACAATAATTGCCTAAGGTACCCAAGCCCCACGTCGACAAGACAGAAGGCAAGTCACATAGCGCTAACTTACCATCCTTCGGCCGTGTTTAGATAGCTCTCAAAAAAATTTTTGAGAAAGGAATCTTCCATGCATGAAGTACTAAATAAAGTCTATTTGTAAAACCTTTTTACAGATGAGTGCAACTTTGCACGATGAATCTAATGAGAATAATTAATCCGGGTCAAGAGGTAAAGTGAGACAATGAGTTCAGGTCTTACTTAGTGCTACTGTTTATCCTAGTCTAAAGTACTGATGATTGATAATTTCCTTCTCTGCAGAACTATAATTATCACTAATCTCTATTTATTGCTATAATTCAAAGCTTTTGCAAGATATGTATAATACAATTTTCACTTCTAGAGAATTGTCCAGTGACCGGAAACTTGAAGAATGATGATGGTATTGACTTGCTTAAAGAAAAGCAGCATGCTCTGCAGAGATTGACAGAAGCAGCTAAAAAGGCAAAGATGGAGCTTTCATCCCTGAACCAAACAAATATCAGGTCAGTTCTCTCAAATCAACCATCTTTTATCATTGCTTTCTTCCAGTTAGTAGATACTGTTATTATTTGTGCTTCATTCAGTTTGCCTTTTAATAAGATTCGTCTCGAAAATTTATCTAGAGTTGTGAAGTTAGTTTCGTAAACTGCCTTTGTTTAATACCTCTAATTAGTAGTCAAATGTGCATTTATTACCACCAAAATTTTTTTAGCGCCTATCTAAACACGACCTTCAAAGCCGTCCTGGTCAACGCTCAGATCTGATGAACGGAACCCGTGCTACCGTACGTCCACAGTTCCAAGCGCTACAGTATTCCTCGCTACAGTGCCTCGCTGGGGTGCGGACGGAGATCAGTAACCACTGGCGGACCGCCTTGGGGGCGAAACTGGGCTCCGGCCCCCCTGGCCCAGCACAAATTTCCAAAGTATGCCTCTATAGTCCATAAAAAGTATCAGCCAAGGCCCAAACATCCAATAGGCCATGAGCTCAAGATGTCAAATACTCAACAATACTGAAAACTAAGCCCATAACATATACAAACAAACCACCAAGACCCAAGTCAGGATCCACCTTGCCTCTGTCACTGTTCATCACAGTTGAAATTGGCCCCCCTATGATTTGCTTCAGGGTCCGCCACTGCCTGTAACTGCGCCAGCGGGTTAGCAACTGCACGTGATCATGCTCTAAAAAAAAGCTGCACGTGATCACAACCGTCCGTCTTCCTGGGAACGGCTCAGAGCGGACGCTACAGGGAAGAACAGTAATCAACAGTAACCGGATGCACAGTGATGCTGCTGCGAGCTACAGTGTCCAACAGTCAGTGGCCGACCTGCGGCTAGGGCCAGTAGGACCATGGCCCTAGTCTTGGGCAGTAGCAAGGCATACATCAAATGTATTTTAACTGTTCTCTACAAGCTAGTGGACCTAGTTTCCTAAATCCTTGTATAGCGTGCTGCCCTGCTCTAAATCCCACCGACTCACGCACAGCTTCTTCTAAAGCTATTTGTTTTCGTTGCTTTTCATCGAGTACGATGCCTGCCAAATCCTGACCCTAGCTCGCAAAGGACTTCAAGGAGAAGCAAATCAGCAACCCCACCATTGCCTAGCATCATGACAGCGTCGCCGCCCTCACCGACTTGCGCGTGTAGGTACACACATGCTCCCTGCCGCGCTTGTTGCCAGTCGTCCGGCACTCCGGGCGGAGCTCATGTTTGATCCCATCCAACAGGAGCTCTCACACATTCATCTAGATTAGAAATTTAGTTTACAACCGTGCATAAAAATAAAAAAAGTAAGAATAAGCTCGAATGCACTATTTGGAATTAGCTATTGTGTATGACGTCAGTTTGTGTTATATTTTTTATAGTGAAGCATTAAATTCAATTATAATATAATTGACATTTTTTTCTATTTTTTATTTTGTCACATAACAACGTTTTTTAATTTTGACCCTAGTCTTGGCCGAAAGCTGGGTCCGCCACTGCCAACAGTGCTCTGCCTCTGCACACGCGGCTGCTTAAGTTGCAGTCTGTGTTGCAACTGCATGGGAACCGTGTCCCTGCAGTGTCTGTTCTGGTGACGACGCGCCAGTTAGCGCGTGACTTGCAGGACTGAATCCCGATCAATCTCGAATTCACAGGGGTCGTATCGTCCTACTGCGCACGAAAGCCAGTTAAGCGACCTGACTTCTGGTCCATTAGACCCATTTCCTCATCTTCAACCTCGCGCCCCCTCCACCGCCGCCCCCGCCCCTTCATCCCCAGCCCCGCCGGCAACCCGAACCCTAACCGCCGCCGCCCCGCGCCGGCTCGCCCACCGCCGCGGCC
>OAMR01000279.1:1452341-1491913 GCA_900205405.1 Echinochloa crus-galli
ATGAGCGGCGGGAGGAGGCGGAGGAGCGGGTGGCGGAGCAGGCGGAGGAGGCGGTGGTGGTGGAGGGGGGAGGAGGACGGGGAGAGGTGGGAGACGGCGGCGGCGAGGAGGTGGGAGAGGGAGGCGGCGAGGAGGGAGAATGCGAGGGCGAGGTGGCACGCGAGCAGCAGCGCCTCCGCCATTGGGGTCGGTTGCAGCGCGGTCGGAGTGCCCGAGGTTGCAGAGGAGGAGAGGAGGATGCCGGAGTTTCTGGGCAGGGGAGGGATGGGGGAGGGCGGCGAGAAATGCGGTGGGGCGGAGGAGCGAGAGCGCGGTCAACCGTGTCCGCGAGGACGGCGGTGGGGCACCTGTTGCCGGCGGTCTAGGAGGAGTCGCAGAGCATGAAGTGGCAAATTGAAGCCCAAATTGAAAAGGGATTAATCTCACCTAGAGCTGTGTAAAGTTTGAAAAAGAAATTAAAAGCTTTTAGGAACTGTTTCGAGTGTTGGACCATTTGCAGTTGCCCCATTATCGATGCCATGACTGATGCTGGACGCCATTAGTTTTGTTCATATGATTGCCGACTCTACAATTAACCATTGGGTTCAAGTGCAATCATAGTGTTCGTATGAACCCAATCAATAATTCAACATACAATTTTTTCAAAAAAATTCCAAGGACATGACCTTTTGATTTCGGATCAGATGTAACTTCTGATTTATATGTTCCTGAATTTACTATGCAAAATGTTTCTTCTAACAGATCAGAGTGCTGTTCTGAGATTTTGTTTTTCCATCTTCAATTCAACCATACTAAGCTTATACATTGAATCACAACTTGAACTGCTACACAACTTGTACAAAACCAATGTGTCACTGGCAGTCTGTCACTGTCTGCTTGGACAGGCATTTACAATACAATAGCTCACAGACCAATTGGCCAGGTTCCCTAATATTTTTTTTGTCTAACAAATGGTGTATATGGTTAATGCCATCGCTACCTAGTTAGTCGAGCAACATTCTGATAGTTCATCTGTCAAAAATCCTGGTAGAACTCTGAATATAACCTATTTTGTCAGATGGGATCTAAACTTAGTTCTCGGAGCTTCCCAATGTCACTGCTGCATCTCAAGATAGTGATTATGCAACAGGCAATCCATTGGCAATTGCTATCAGCAAATGTAGAAAATGCAATCTGTGGCTTCTTGTCCAACGTCCTCCTGTAAAATTTGGCAGACCGACTTTGGTTAGGAAGATGATTAGAGGGAACAATTGCCAAAGGAAAAAAAATGGGAACTTTGGGCTGAAGAGAATACCAGTTTGTGTACAGAACGATAGGCATACTCTGTTATGTTAACAATTTTAGCAGACTTTTTCCCTAACCAATAATGTGTATGATCGGGCATGCCTTGGCTTGCCAGAGCCTGAGTGCCAGAAAGAACCATCCATGATCCATCGCAGACCAACCAAAATGCGACGACTGCTTTCTCTGATAGACTTTCTGTATGAGCATGAATAGTTTGTTCCCTTCCATGGCAGCGGCAAAAAAACCTTCAGTTCTTGTAAAAATAATCTAGTACTTCACAAGTGCTGGTATTACAGCATAGCAGTCTGCTAAGCAATGGAAAAGCCAGTTCAGAAGCAGAGTGTCTGGTAAACTGACGAGTAGTTCAGCCTACAAAAGAGCACACTTGTCAAAAAGGCAAATCATATGAAAAAGGGAAGACACATTCAAAAAGGAAAATTCTAACAAGGGACACGATGTGCAGAGTTACTTAGACTCGGCGCTACACAACGAGGCAGCAGGCTGCCATGCCAATTTTTCTAGGTATTAAGGCTTTTGCAAAAGAAATAATTAACAATAACCATAACTCATATTAAACAAAACGTAGTTAAGTTACTTCTGCTCCAAATCTGATTGAATAGATTGGTTCTTCAAGGCTTGCTTCACTGCAGCAAAATGGTTGTCCAGCTTGGAAACTGGATCCAGAGAAGCTCTGATGTCAGCAGGAAGATCTTGGTCAATGGATTCGAGTGCATCCCTCAGGAGATCAGCATCTTTGACCTGGTCTTGAATTTCTCTGTTCAGCAAGGAGAGAATGTCCTTCAATTTGGCCTGAATTTTCTCTGATGGAACTTGGCTAGATGATATTTCTTCTCCTTGTTCAACATTAAAATCATCCACAACAAAAGAGTAGCTGGGTGATGGAAGAGTATTCTATTAGTATGCTAGTCATCAGCATGGAGTCAAATAGCCGGCATTCGGGAAAGAGCCGCCTTCAGAACAAAAAATTTCCAAAAAAGGAAAATGGCCAATACTAGAGTGTATTGCCTTTAGTGCACACAAATTACATCACAATTCAGTAAAGATATCACAGAGGGATCACAAAAGATAAGCTTTATTGCCGAAATTCAATAATCCCTGGTACAAGCTAATGAGACAACTTGTTCAAGACAGACTGGGGATGAACTGAATCGACAATAAGGGTATTCAAAATCATCAATGCTTCCGCAAAAGTCCAAACGTGACGGAAAGAATTTCGATTGTTGCGGAAGCTACTTTTAACATTCAACCATCCCTAGTGCAAACTACTCAAATAGCCTGTTCAAGACAGACTGAGGATGGATTGAATCGGCAATGGCAGCGCCATGGCCCTCAAGACTGTCTCTTATACACATCTAGATGTGTACTGAACATCTTTGTAAGGAACAGGTACAAGGCAAAACTGATCAACCTGAAAGAGTGCAAATAATCATGTCAAAACTATCACAGAAAAATATCATGAATGTTGAAATTGCAGTAAGATCTTAGCTCGACGCGCGGCAGCGGGAGCTCGGCCGGCTCGATGGGCGCGGCGGCGGGAGCTCGGCCGGCTCGATGGGCGCGGCGGCGGGAGCTCGGCCGGCACGACCGCGGCCGGTCATGGCCACGCCGGGCCCACCCTCACCGTCCAGCTCGGCGACATCCTCGCCACGCTGCAGGGCCGGGGAGGGGCGATGGAGGGGGCGGGCGGCGAACGGGATGCGTGGGCCAGCGACGGCGGCGGAGCCCAGCGCGGAGCCGCTAGGTCCGGCGGGACGCCGCCGTCGAACGTCGGTGAATGGGAGGAGGTCAGCCAGCTGCCACCGCCGGAGCTCCCGCCCCAGCTAGACGCGCGACCGTCAGAGCAAGAGATGCGGTGAGGAAGAAAGAGAAGGGAGAGGATCGGTGGGCCTGACATGTGGGTCACCACGTGTCAGGGTCCACGTCGCTGCGAAGTCAGCATGCCATGTCAGCTTATGGGTGTGATGTGGCTAGTTTTGGACCTAGATGACCCACTTCAATAGTTTAGGGACCCTAAAATGCAATTTCATAGTTTCGGGACCAGGATGAGAACTCGTCAATACTTTAAGGACCGCTACTGTAATTATCTCACAAAAAAATATCATGAAATGTTGAAATTGCAGTAAGATCTTAGCTTAAAAAATTTCTTAATACTAAAAGGAAAACATAATTCTTCCCGAATAGTTTCAAACTGGAATTGCTTACAGGTTGACACAGAAGGACTAGCCAAAACTCTCTTAATTATCCTTTGAGTGATCTCAAGACTCAAACAACAATAATGCATACACCATGAATGAGGCAAATAATATGGTTAAAAAGGGTATGGCATTATCATGAGACTTGTACGCCAGTAAGAAGAAGATAAATCGTTCATAACAGTAGTCCTCTTCTTGTCCAAGACAGATGCATCTTAGTCTCCGTTCCATTTTATTTGACATTGGTTGCATACTAAGAAGTGACTAGCTTTACTGATGCAAATGTATAGAAGACGATTATATGCATTATTAGTGCTTTTTTGACTTTGGTGTTTCAAGTATGGTAAGGGAAAATTTCAGAATTCGGAAATTAATTTCTGCCTTCTTTTTTTTTTTGCCCAAAAAGCCCAATCACAAATGTTATGTCCAAGGAAGAAGTTTGCAAGGAAGAAATTTCCTAAGGCTCAACATGATATTAGATAACTAATGCCATGGTTACTAAATACTCCACGGATATCACAGTAATAGGCCCTATACGGGCCTAGAAAGAAAGCAGTAAGTATGAGAACAAAATGAGGGATTCATAAATATGTCCACGGATAAATGAAGATACCTTTGATAAACTGTCAAAAAGCATATCAAAGAATAGATCAATGCCAACATTTGCAACATCTCCAGATTGTTGGTCACCAAACAAGCTTCCAAACCCCCTGATACCCATATCCTTCTCTGCAACATGGAAACCTTGGCCAAGCTCTGAATGCTCCTCAATAGCTCCAAGCCTATCCTGTAGATGGAAATGTTAAAATGGCAAATGTAGAAGGCTCTGATCTGCTGGATATAAAATGGACTCTTTTGGAGTTCAATTCTTGCTTGATTCTGTAAAGCAAAAGAAGCCTCCTATTTACAGAGCCTCCCAGGCACATGGTTATAAAAGTAAATAGCAACCAGGTACTCCCCCAGTTAAAAATACTTTGACATTTCGGACATGCCTTGTTTTCCAATGTATGATTTTTCAAGTTTCCAAACTAAATATTTTAAAAGTAATAGTTAAAGTTCACAAGTGTGGCCTGATCTTAAAGTACTTACGAAAGCAACCAAATAAATAGCACGCTTCCTATCTTAATGGCATTATATCTTTTGCCTATGCAGCTGCAGGAGGGGTTATCGGTATGGCATTATCCTGCTTTAGTGCCTCATGTGTGAGTAGGTTTCATCTATAGATATGCCCAAACAGCTAATAAGGTACTAGTGCCAGCTATTCTGTAAACTGATCTTAGCAAAACACAAGTAACAAGCAGAAAATATCTTTCAATAATCAAAGGTTGGGTTCTATTTGCTACTCAGGACTTCCCACATCTCCTATAACAGCCAAATATGTTTCCAGTATCATATACAGTAAACACTATGAGACCAAATAATGTATGCAAATAAGATCATAAAAAAGTAGAAAGCATTTATGTCGAGCTCACCGTTGCAATTCTTGAGAGCAGAGACTTATCCGTGTAGAAGAGGTACGCAAAAGCTTCCCTACCCGATCTTCCTACTCTTCCTCGTAACTAAAGGAAAGGAAAAACAATGGACTAGAGATTTAGAGAAGAGAGACATGCATCCTATTAATAATTAAAGTATTCGTCAATGGAGCACAATTTAGCAATTAATCACACTGGTATGATCTGAGCTTCGATAGATCAAATAACTCTGCTAACAAGGCAAAGCGAAACGTACAATAAAGCTACCTGATACAGTTGTGCGAGTCCAAATAGTTCAGCAAACTGGACAATCATTGTATTGGCATTTGCAATATCTATTCCACTTTCAATGATATGTGTGCAGACAAGAATTTTCACTTGCCCACCGGCAAACTTTTCCATAGCTTCTTGTATGTTCTTTGACATTTTCTGCGGGAAATAAGTTTAAACAAGAAAAATATTGAATAGTTAGCAACGGGGAAAACACTTTCTGGGAGCAACAGTTAACAATTTAAGATAAAGACTTGAATTGAGTTGGCATGTTAAGCTTAAATGGATGAATTGAAGCACAAAACCATGAGCTATAGGAATCAGGTCGCCCGTGAATCCCAGACAGAACATGCGCTTGAATTATTTCGGATGATAACCAACCACAGATGGTACTATACCCATAATTGAAGAAAAATAGTAGGGAATTTTCATTTGTGTCTTGGTTTTTAATACAATGCAAGTTATGCAAATATAGATAACATTTACTAAAGAGCAACAAATTATGAAATAGCACAGTAAAGAAGATGTCCTGTTTAACAACTTAGCTGACCTACCTTTCCATGAGCCACAGCAATTGGTACATCCGGCAAAGAGTCCTTGAGAAACTGCAACACATCGTCTATTGCTGTTGAATGATGAAATGAAATATGAGAAATGAAGATGTACTTTAAAATGTAATAGTGCACTGTTTTATCGAAAACATCCATACAGGTGTATCTCTTATTATATAAGATCCAGTGCACCATAAAATAATATAGAGACAAATCATATGCATATTTGTAAAACCAAAGCAGACCAGTTCATACTGTTCAACTGTTGTGGACTCCTTTGTGGGTCTGCAGTACCAGCGGCGCCGGCGCAAGGGACAGGAGTCGTCGTCATCTTCTAGTCGGCAGGATTAGTTTGTTAGTTGAGTTTGTTAGCTTAAATTCAGGAGGTTGTTAGTTAGTTGCTCGGCATGATATAAGCCTGAGCTTAGGGAGAGTCCAGGCAGGCAAAGATAGAGCAAAGTTCTCCTCCGAGAGAGGGAGACTTGCTCTTGCCTTTGTAATCGCGATCTGTAATCGTGACCTCGTTCAATAAAGCTGCCTTCGTTGAGCCCCTAACATCTTGGTATTCAGAGCCAAATTTTTTTTTCCTTCCCCTGCGCAATCCACCCTCCCTGCCCACCCTCGCATCCACCATGGGCGACCTCGCCGAGATCAAGGAATCGTTGGCCAACCTCCTCGTCAAGGTCACCTCCATCGAAAGTGATGTGGCCCTGAACAAGGCTGACACTAGCCGCCTCCATGTCGCCGTCAACAATCTGCAATCTACCAAGCTAGAGACCGGGCAGCACTCCGGCAAGGACGCCGCGAAGGACACGACGGCAACCGCGGAAGGCAGCGGCCTCCAGCAGATCGGTGCGCCTCGCGTGACCGAGCGCTTCAAGCTTCGCTTCCCCAAGTACGACGGCACCGAGGACCCCTTGCCCTGGCTTCACCGGTGCGAGCAGTACTTCCGGCAAGCTAACACCGAGGAGGACGCCAAGGTCCCTCTCGCGTCGTTCCACATGAAGGGCGACGCCCAGCTTTGGTACTATCGCATCGAGCAGAACCAGGGCCTGCCCACTTGGCCGCGCTTCGTCGAGCTCGTCAACCTGCGCTTCGGGCCGCCGACCCGAAGTAACCCCCTCGGCGAGCTGATCAATCTCAAACGCACCGGCTCCGTCGTTGAGTACCAGAACCAGTTCCTGCAGCTCCTTGCGCGCTGCGAGGGCGTCACGGAGCCACAGCAGATCAGCATCTTCACCGCCGGCTTGAGGAACCCGCTCTAGATCGACGTGGAACTCCAACGGCCGCAGACCTTGGATAGTTAAAGTTTCACAAGTGTGGCCTGATCTTAAAGTACTTACGAAAGCAACCAAATAAATAGCACGCTTCCTATCTTAATGGCATTATATCTTTTGCCTATGCGGCTGCAGGAGGGGTTATCGGTGTGGCATTATCCTGCCTTAGTGCCTCATGTGTGAGTAGGTCTCATCTACAAATATGCCCAAACAGCTAAAGGAACTAGTCCCAGCTATTCTGTAAATTGATCTTAGCAAAACACATGTAACAAGCAGAAAATATCTTTGAATAATCAAAGGTTAGGTTCTATTTGCTACTCAGGACTTCCACATCTTCTATAACAGCCAAATATGCTTTCAGTTCAGATACAGTAAACACTATGAGACAAAATAATGGATGCAAATAAGATTATAGAAAAGTAGAAAGCATTTCTGTCGAGATCACCGTTGCAACTCTTGAGAGCAGAGACTTATCCGTGTAGAAGAGGTACGCAAAAGCTTCCCTACCCGATCTTCCTACTCTTCCTCGTAACTAAAGGAAAGGAAAAACAATGGACTAGAGATTTAGAGAAGAGAGACATGCATCCTATTAATAATTAAAATATTCGTCAATGGAGCACAATTTAGCAATTAATCACACTGGTATGATCTGAGCTTCGATAGATCAAATAACTCTGCTAACAAGGCAAAGCGAAACGTACAATAAAGCTACCTGATACAGTTGGGCGAGTCCAAATAGTTCAGCAAACTGGACAATCATTGTATTGGCATTTGCAATATCTATTCCACTTTCAATGGTATGTGTGCAGACAAGAATTTTCACTTGCCCACCGGCAAACTTTTCCATAGCTTCTTGTATGTTCTTTGACATTTTCTGCGGGAAATAAGTTTTAACAAGAAAAATAGTGAATAGTTAGCAACGGGGAAAACACTTTCTGGGAGCAACAGTTAACAATTTAAGATAAAGACTTGAATTGAGTTGGCATGTTAAGCTTAAATGGATGAATTGAAGCACAAAACCATGAGCTATAGAAGAATCAGGTCGCCCGCGAATCCCAGACAGAACATGCGCTTGAATTATTTCGGATGATAACCAACCACAGATGGTACTATACCCATAATTGAAGAAAAAATAGTAGGGAATTTTCATTTGTGTCTTGGTTTTTAATACAATGCAAGTTATGCAAATATAGATAACGTTTACTAAAGAGCAACAAATCATGAAATAGCAGTAAAGAAGATGTCCTGCTTAACAACTTAGCTGACCTACCTTTCCATGAGCCACAGCAATTGGTACATCCGGCAAAGAGTCCTTGAGAAACTGCAACACATCGTCTATTGCTGTTGAATGATGAAATGAAATATGAGAAATGAAGATGTACTTTAAAATGTAATAGTGCACTGTTTTATCGAAAACATCCATACAGGTGTATCTCTTATTATATAAGATCCAGTGCACCATAAAATAATATAGAGACAAATCATATGCATATTTGTAAAACCAAAGCAGACCAGTTCATACTGTTCAACTGTTGTGGACTCCTTTGTGGGTCTGCAGTACCAGCGGCGCCGGCGCAAGGGACAGGAGTCGTCGTCATCTTCTAGTCGGCAGGATTAGTTTGTTAGTTGAGTTTGTTAGCTTAAATTCAGGAGGTTGTTAGTTAGTTGCTCGGCATGATATAAGCCTGAGCTTAGGGAGAGTCCAGGCAGGCAAAGATAGAGCAAAGTTCTCCTCCGAGAGAGGGAGACTTGCTCTTGCCTTTGTAATCGCGATCTGTAATCGTGACCTCGTTCAATAAAGCTGCCTTCGTTGAGCCCCTAACATCTTGGTATTCAGAGCCAAATTTTTTTTTCCTTCCCCTGCGCAATCCACCCTCCCTGCCCACCCTCGCATCCACCATGGGCGACCTCGCCGAGATCAAGGAATCGTTGGCCAACCTCCTCGTCAAGGTCACCTCCATCGAAAGTGATGTGGCCCTGAACAAGGCTGACACTAGCCGCCTCCATGTCGCCGTCAACAATCTGCAATCTACCAAGCTAGAGACCGGGCAGCACTCCGGCAAGGACGCCGCGAAGGACACGACGGCAACCGCGGAAGGCAGCGGCCTCCAGCAGATCGGTGCGCCTCGCGTGACCGAGCGCTTCAAGCTTCGCTTCCCCAAGTACGACGGCACCGAGGACCCCTTGCCCTGGCTTCACCGGTGCGAGCAGTACTTCCGGCAAGCTAACACCGAGGAGGACGCCAAGGTCCCTCTCGCGTCGTTCCACATGAAGGGCGACGCCCAGCTTTGGTACTATCGCATCGAGCAGAACCAGGGCCTGCCCACTTGGCCGCGCTTCGTCGAGCTCGTCAACCTGCGCTTCGGGCCGCCGACCCGAAGTAACCCCCTCGGCGAGCTGATCAATCTCAAACGCACCGGCTCCGTCGTTGAGTACCAGAACCAGTTCCTGCAGCTCCTTGCGCGCTGCGAGGGCGTCACGGAGCCACAGCAGATCAGCATCTTCACCGCCGGCTTGAGGAACCCGCTCTAGATCGACGTGGAACTCCAACGGCCGCAGACCTTGGAGGACGCCATGGGCCTCGCCCGCGCGTTCGAGCGGCGCCTGATGCTCGACGACGGTGACTCCACACTGTCGCGGCCGCCGCCGGTGCCACGCGCACTCGTGTCCTCCCGCTCCACCACGACGGCGTCGTCCTCTGGGCCCAAGCCGTCCGCGTCGCTCGCCACGCCAACCCAGGGCCCTCGGCCCCAACCCTCGTCGCCCGGAACCCCTGTCCGGCCGCGACCGCCGCCGGGCACGCGCTACAACCGCCTCTCGCCGGAGGAGATGGCCAAGCGCCGCGAAGAGGGCACATGCTTCTACTGCCCTGAGAAGTTCTCCCGGGCGCACATGCAGCAGTGCGCGGGTCGGGGCATCTACTTCCTGGAACTCGATGGCGACCCAGAAGACGGGGACGACACCGTTGCAGATGACGTCTAGATCTCTCTCAACGCCATCGCGGGCATCTCCACCAACATGACGATGCACCTGGACGTCTCCGTTCGCACCGGCACAGTCCGCGCGCTGGTGGACTCTGGCTCAACTCACTGCTTCATCGCGACGGACACCGCGCGTCGCCTCGATCTGCCGCTTGTTCCCCGCCCCGGCATGACAGTGGGCGTCGCGAACGGTGATCGCGTCGCTTGCGACGGCCTGTGCGAGGCTCTACCACTCACCATCGGCGACGAGCGCTTCTGCATCGACTGCTACGTCATCCCGCTCGCGGGCCTGGAGATGGTCCTAGGATGCCAATGGCTGCGCACCCTCGGGCCCATCCTGTGGGACTTCTATCGCTTGTCCATGTCCTTCTGGCGGATCGACCACCGGGTCCATTGGCGTGGTGTGGCCGCGGCCGCTAGCGCCCAGCTGCGGGCGGTCTCCACCGACAATCTGCTGCAGCTCCTTCTGGTGGAGTTCGCCGACATCTTCGCGGAACCACAGGGTCTACCGCCAGCACGTCCCTTTGATCACCGGATTCACCTGCTGCCGGGCATCAAGTATGTGGCCGTTCGCCCCTACCGCTACCCTCAGCTGCTGAAGGACGAGATCGAAAAGCAATGCGCTGCCATGCTTCAACAGGGCATCATCCGGCCCAGCACGTCGCCATTCTCCTCGCCGGTGCTCTTGGTGCGCAAGAAGGACGGGACGTGGCGATTTTGTGTTGACTACCGCGCCCTCAACCTCAAGACTATCAAGGACAAGTTTCCGATCCCGGTCGTTGATGAGCTCCTCGACGAGCTACGGGGCGCGCGCTTCTTCACCAAGCTCGACTTGCGCAGTGGCTATCATCAGGTGCTCATGCACCCCGACGACGTCGCCAAGACCGCGTTCCGGACGCACCACGGCCACTTCGAGTTCTTGGTCATGGCGTTCGGCCTCACCAACGCGCCGTCGACCTTCCAAGCCCTGATGAACTCCGTCCTCCACGACTTCCTGCGCCGATTCGTGCTGGTGTTCTTCGACGACATCCTCATCTACAGCTCGTCCTGGTCAGAACATCTTCGTCACGTCCGCATGGTGTTCGAGGTGCTCCGCGCGCACAAGCTTGCCATCAAGCAGAGCAACTGCACGTTCAGCGGCAGGCGTCATGATGGACCCGGCTAAGGTAGATGCCGTGCAAGCTTGGCCCCGACCGACGACCGTGCGCGCGCTCCGTGGTTTCCTCGGCCTCACTGGGTATTACCGGAAGTTTGTCCGGGACTACGGCGCGGTGGCGCGGCCCCTCACGCAGCTCCTCAAGAAGGAGGCCTTCCTGTGGTCTCCGGCGGCGGACGACGCGTTTCGGGCGCTCAAGATGGCGCTCACCCAAGGCCCGGCGCTCCAGTTGCCGGACTTCGACAAGGCTTTCATCGTCAACTGCGACGCGTTGGGGTCGGGGTTTGGCGCCGTCCTGCATCAGGACGAGGGTCCCATAGCTTACTACAGCCGCACCGTCGCGCCGCAACATGCCAAGCTGGCGGCCTATGAGCGCGAACTGATTGGTCTGGTGAAGGCCGTCAAGCACTGGAGGCCATACTTGTGGGCGCGTCCGTTCGTGGTGCGCACCGATCACTACGCCTTGAAGTATCTGCTGGATCAGCGGCTCTCCACCATACCGCAGCACACGTGGGTAAGCAAGCTCTTTGGTTATGACTTCACTGTGGAATTTCTGCCAGGCAAGTCCAACACAGTCGCCGACGCGCTGTCACTGCGCGATGAGGACGCTCTGGCCGTGCACGCGCTGTCGGCCCCGGCGTTCGCCCTCTTCGATGAGTTTCGCCGTGAGGCGTCTTCGCTGCCAGAGATTGTGCTTGCCAAGGAACGGATCGCCCAGGGCCAGGCCTCAGCCGAATGGTAGGTCGTGGACGGCTTCGTCCTTCGTGGTGGGCGCGTGTTCGTGCCGTCGTCGTCGGCGCTGTGGCCTCAGATCTTGGAGACGGCTCACGGTGCTGGCCACGAGGGCGTGCAGAAGACATTGCATCGGCTCCGCGCCTCCTTCAGTCCACACGCCGTCAAGCTCGTCCGCGACTATGTCAAGGGGTGCGCGGTTTGTCAGCGCAACAAGACCGAGCATCTCCACCCCGCCGGCCTGCTTCTTCCGCTTGAGGTCCCGAGCGCAGTCTGGTCGGACATCGCCATGGATTTCGTCGAAGGCTTTCCCCGATCAGGCGGCAAATCGGTGGTCCTCACCGTCGTCGATCGTTTCTCCAAGTATGCCCACTTCGTTGCCTTGGGCCACCCCTACACCGCCGTCTCCGTCGCGCGCGTCTTCTTCGACAACATCGTCCGTTTGCATGGCATTCCGTGCTCGATCATGAGTGATCGCGATCCCGTCTTCACCAGCACGTTCTGGACCGAGCTGTTCCAGTTGGCAGGCGTGCAGCTTCGTCGGAGCACGGCATTTCATCCTCAAACGGACGGTCAGTCCGAGGTGACAAATCGCATATTGGCTGTCTATCTCCGTTGCTTGGCTGGTGATCGTCCTAAGAGTTGGCTACGGTGGCTGCCGTGGGCCGAATATTGCTACAACACTTCTTTCCAGTCTGCCTTGAAAGCCACTCCGTTTGAAGTTGTGTATGGACGTGCTCCGCCAACTATGGTGTCCTACGAGCCGGGGCTGTCACGGGTACCTGCGGTGGACCACCAGTTGACGGACCGGGATGAATTTCTTGCTGAGATCCGGGAACGCTTGCTGCATGCCCAAGAGTTGATGACCAAGCAGCATAATGCTCACCACAGGGATGTCTCGTTCGAGGTGGGGGACTGGGTTTGGCTGCGGCTGCACCAGCGTTTGGCTGCCGCCATCAAGGACAAGTCCGGCGGCAAGTTGGCCCCTCGCTTCTATGGGCCGTTCCAGGTGGTCGCCAAGGTTGGTCCGGTGGCTTACCGGTTGGCGCTGCCCTCGCATGCTCACATTCATAATGTCTTTCATGTGGTGTTCCTCAAGAAGTTCGTCGGCGTTCCGCCGGCAGAAGTGATTCCATTGCCGCCCATTCAGCATGGTCGGGTGTTGCCTGTGCCGGCCAAAGTTCTCCGTGCTCGCTAGAATCGTGGGGTGTGGCAGATCAGTGTTCAATGGGTTGGCCGGCCGCCGTCTGATGCCACTTGGGAGTTTGTTCCGGAGTTTCGTGAGGCCTACCCTGACTTCCAGCTCGAGGACGAGCTGTTTCTCCAGGAGGGGGGTAATGTTGTGGACTCCTTTGTGGGTCTGCAGTACCAGCGGCGCCGGCGCAAGGGACAGGAGTCGTCGTCATCTTCTAGTCGGCAGGATTAGTTTGTTAGTTGAGTTTGTTAGCTTAAATTCAGGAGGTTGTTAGTTAGTTGCTCGGCATGATATAAGCCTGAGCTTAGGGAGAGTCCAGGCAGGCAAAGATAGAGCAAAGTTCTCCTCCGAGAGAGGGAGACTTGCTCTTGCCTTTGTAATCGCGATCTGTAATCGTGACCTCGTTCAATAAAGCTGCCTTCGTTAAGCCCCTAACATCAACAGTCCAAATGAGATATCTATAAACAGGCTAAACAATAAATACACTTTAACCAAGGCAGTTTTTTTCTAGCCAGGATTTATCTTGTTGATAGCATGATTCAGTGAATTCGACTCAACCAGGCCTACTGTTCCCCTTGGTAACAGTACAAACTTAAAGAACAGTAAACTGAGAATTTTAATAAAACAAGATTTCGTTTCATGCATTATGAGGGTCAATCAAGAAAAAAATTATCTGAATATAACTAAATTGTGACCTTTTATTCGTGGTACAACATAGAATACTTGACCACCACGTTGCAGCTCAAACCTTATAGCTGATAGGGCCCTTTCTTTACCAAATGCCGACACGTATGTCTTTACAGCAACTCTTTCAGGTGGTGGTGTAGACATTAAACTGAAAGTAGAAATAGACTTGAATGAGAAAAAAAAAAAAGAAAACGAAGTATAAAAGTTGAACGCAACTAAAGTGTTTGTTGTTCAAATATTGAAGCATGTAAACATAAACACTACAGGGACAACATTATCCAATGTATCAAGCATATCACCTACCTGCATTAGTGTTGATTGTTGATTAATTATTTATACTTTATTGTTGACTAATTTGTTACAAGCTATAACAGTCCAGTCATCCATGGAATCTAATATAGCATGAATAGATTGTGCTCTCATGGAGAGATCCTTACAGCACCACAAGTTTTTATTTGGAACAATAAGGTTGAAGTGCTACTTATTATTCATCTTCCGAACAAATACTAAAAAAATACAGTGATACCAAAAGCCATGTCCATCATATTTTATGTTTAAAACTTTATATTAATAACCCTAGATGGACAACAATCCAGTTAGAATCTCATCATGCAATGAAAGTAAAGGGAAAAGGATAAAAGAACATGGCACTGTGACCACACCTTACCTTGCATCACGGAAACCAGTCAAAGCCAGATACAGGGTACGTGGGATGGGTGTTGCAGAGAGTGTAAGAACATCAATAGAAGACTTGTATGATGCAATCTTCTCCTTTTGTTGGACACCAAATTTCTGTAAAGAAGAAACATGGAGTATGTGAAGATATATGCATAAAAGAAAAACAAAGTATGATAAGTTTAATTGAACTCAAACTTTCTTGCGTCAATCACATCATAACTTCATTAGACTATGGCGACGATTATATATGATGTTTCAGAAAATCAGTCCTGTGGGCTTTGGAAAGAATGACATTAGTTTAATCAAATAATTAATTCTTTTCTGGGCACTTTCCCTTCATCCAAAACATCCCATAATCAAAGCAATGCATGACACCACCAGACTAGAACAGCAAACAAACACAAATAAGAACAGGAGAAGACAGATCATTTCAAGGACGGTAAAGGATGTAGCGAGATTCATAAATGTACCTGTTCTTCATCCACCACTAGAAGACCAAGATTGTTATAGGCCATCCTTTCTGTAAGGATTGCATGAGTTCCAACAATGATGTGCAAATCTCCGTTCTTAATCTTTGTTATTAGCTCATCCTTTTCCTCTTTGTTCTGCAAAAAAACATATTACCATGTTATGCAATGCAATTGATAGAGTTGACCCCTTAAGAAATAAATTATTTAAAGATGTAATAACTCTTCGATAGATGCGGTCTGCTGGGTTGCAATACACTTGACATCAACACAACCATTCCAAAAGTTATGAATAATTATTAGAATTTCCTGTTGCTAATGGAAGAGAAGGATGAGAAAATATGCTTCAATAAAATACGTCTGTACAATAATCTGACAATAAATAACATTCAGCAAAAAGGCAGTACTCACAACTATGCCTATGCAACATATCTATATGTTACCTCTCTAGCTAATAAAATAAGGCATCTGTATATGTATTCTTTTTCACACCATGTTCGATTATGAATCAGGAGATTGGGGTGCAACTTTTCTTTGATGAAGAATTAAATATGAACTTAAATTGTTCTGAAGGAAAACATGAATGCATTACATTGTGGAATGCTGATTTCTGCCATGGCATACCTGAGCACCACTGAATATGGCAACCTTTATGTTCGGATAGTTGGCAAAACGCTCAGTCATTACATCGTAGTGTTGCTTGGCAAGTATTATCGTTGGTGCGAGAACCATAGCTTGATATCCTGCAGATACAACAATGAATATAGCACGCATTGCAACTTCAGTTTTGCCAAAGCCCACATCTCCACAGATTAATCTATCCATTGGCGTTTCCCTTTCCGTCAGATCTTTCTCAACATCTATAAAAGCCTGCCATCAGAATTAACACCATTTAATCCAGCACTTCAATACTATTGAAAAAGCATACAGTAATACGATAAGTACATAATCATACAGACCATCACAGAAATTAGGACAGCTCCGTCATGCCTTTGTGATGAAAAATACAAAATTATACGAAATGTTTATTATAAAAAAGTGAGAAGTAAAAAAGAAAATATCAATGGCATGCAACTGCAAAATTTTGGATCCTGGTCAGAGCAATTTTAATGTTAATGGTATTAGGACAGTAGGATCCTAGTAGAACTATTGTGATTACTGATTAGAACTAGTTGGTTCTATCTCATTTAGATCCCACACAGGATAGTAATCCGAACAGCTCCACAGATTAGAATTCTAAGATATACCAAATGAGATCCTCAATTTTAAGAACAAAAACTATCAGACCAGTAGTGCATACAATCGATTATGCCATAGTAGAAATGATACCCCCGCTAGGTGGCTCATAAGTCGTAACAGCCTAACAGATGTCTTACACCGGTATGAATAAGTAACTTCAGTACTGAACAAGGTACAAGTGGATCTGAAAGACTTCTAACTCTAAGCAACCCCAAAAAGTAGTACAAATATGCCGGAAGTCAGGAAGCAATATAGCTACAGGTTCTGCGGGCATAAAGAAACCTCTGTTACAATTTCCATATATTTCACCCATCATTTAAGCATCTACAAGGTAGGAAATGTGTTCTTTTCTGAAAATACCATGCATTGTTGAAAAGGATCTAAAGTAGCAAATGCACACATCGCATCAGTGATGAAGGTGTTAGTACTCCTATCCTCTATGTCAGTTAAAGGACAACTGCAATTTTTCTATTTGAACAAATTAAAAACATAAGGTATATGAATAGCAATTCTTTAGAAGAACGAACAGTAGCAATTGATTCAAGTGGACCTGGGATTGATCTGGAGTAGGCTCGTAAGAAAATTCAGCAGCAAACTCGTCCATTGTGATGGGCTTTGGGTATGGTGGTCGTTTCTGCCTCATCCGTTGCAAATACAATTCCATCAGGTTGACAACCATCTTCTGAACAGCAATCTTCCCTTTCAGCCTCCGCTTCTCCCAGGTAGAAGGATCATTCAGTTTGCTCAAATTCCGTGGCTTCTTCTTTTCATGAGGCCTGAAAAACACATCAATCTGGATAAATGGTTAACGTGAATTTTTAGTTTCCAGTAGAGATCGAGATAATGGCTCATAAGTCATATCATAGCATGGAAGAAAAATTCAAAGTGTCTGTTGCAACCAATCGAAATTGCAAAGCCACCTCCATCCGAAAGTGACAGTTTCAAATATTGGTTTCTACAAGTACCAATCAGCATTTCTAATTGGAGCACAGTGATTGAATGTCGATTTCTGGTACCAATCAGCATTTCTAATTGGAGCACAATTTCATTTTCCAATTAGATGGGTTGCAGCAAAGAAGCAGTATAATGTGCATTGTGAAAAACGGCGGGTGAATGAGGACCAAGGAGGCCATACAGGTTGTATCTGTAGAGCATGCGCGCGGCCTGGTCGACGGCGAGCTTGGCCATGGCGTCGGCGTACTGGATGAAGACGTAGTCGACGCCGTCCTCGGCGCTGATGCAGGCGAACTTGCCGACGCCGACCTTCTTGTGCACGACGTACTCCCCGGGCTCCAGCTCCCGCGGGTCGGGATGGGGGACGCCGACGCCAAGGCTACCGGGAGGCGGGGGTCATCGGAGGTGAGGCGGAGGGGTTTAAGCCGGGGAGTGGAAGCGTGTGGATAGTGGGGGAAGAGGCGCGGCAACGGATAATTCTTTGGGGTTTTGCGTGGACCGGGTGGACCGGGTGCACGGGCGGGAGATTTTTTTTTTTTTTTTTTTTTGAGGAGAAGCGGGAGATATTTGGCTCCGCGCCTTGTGGGTGTTGGACGAAATGGGCCTAAGGCCCATGGCTCTGATTTTGTCAGCCGAGTGGATTCCGGACGGAGTGCAAAGGTTTTGGAAAAAAAAAAAAGGTTCGTTTTGCCTCCCTCATCTATTACTCAAGTTTGGTACGACGCCCCATATATGAAACCGACATCCACCAACTACTGAAACCGATCAATTTTCCTCCCTCCCTAGTTTTCAACCGCGGTTTTAACCGTTCGTCTACCACGTCGGATACTGACATGCAGGCCCTAACTCAGCTCACCTACTTCCCTTCCCTCGCCCTCCACCGCACCGCCGGCGGGTTCGACGCTGTCAACGTCTACCAGCGCCCCGCCATCCCCGTCCCTTACCCGCCCCTGCCGGCAACTTCACCCTCTTCATCGGTGATAGGTACACGGCCAGCCACGGGCAGCTCCGCTAGACCTTGGATTCCAGCGCCGCCCAACGGCCTGCTCATCAATAGCGTATGGGCTCCGCCGGCGCCATTCGCCGATGACCTTAGCAAGACGTACATGTTCCGTGTCTCTAATGTTGGGCTCAGGACCTCCGTCAATGTCCGAATCCAGGGTCACAAGCTCTGTCTCGCCGAGGTTGAGAGGACCCACCCCGTGCAGAACACCTACGACTCCCTCGACGTCCACGCCGGTCAGTCGCTGGTGTTCCTCGTCACACTGGACCAGCCGCCCATGGACTACACGCTTTGCAGCCGTGAACCTCATGGTGGTGGGGACGCTGCACTAAGTCGTCGCCGCGTCGGTGCCCATCTCACGCAAGCCCTTCAAGACCACCATGTCGCCACCCTCCTGGCCTTGTCGTCGTCTGCGGCCTCACAACAGCAGGGCTCCGGGCCACGTCGGACCGGACATTTTGTTTTTCGCATGAGTTAAGTCAGCTGGGTCCACGTGTCAGTATCCGACGTGGCAAGCGAATGGTTAAAACCAGGACTGAAAACCACGAAGGGAGGAAAATTGACCGGTTTTAATAGTTGGTGTAGGTCGCTTGCCCGGTTTTATAGATGGGTGCGTCAAACCAAACTTCACTAAGATGAGGAGGCCAAGATGGACTTTTTCCTAAGACTTTTGACCCCTCTCTCTGAAATGAGGATGGGCCTAGATCTGAGCAATTTTGGCCCGGTATACCCACGGCCCAACACCTGCCTCATGCCTGAGATGGTCAAAATCATTGCTAAAAACTGCATTCGGAATTGTACTATCTGGATCGAGTCAAAATCATTGTTAATTTTTTCTCACAATATTTAACTATTTATTTTATTTAAAAATATTATTAATTTTATTTATGACTTACTTTATCATTAAATGTAATTTATATTTGATTTATTATTTTATATACTTAGACTAATTTAAATAAAAATAATTAAACGCTGTGAGAAAAAGTTTAGAATTTAAAGCTATGGGAGTAGTAGAGTAAATTATATCCATAGCTCTACTATGTGGATCGAGATCCTAAAATTATACAGAGTTGTACTATGTAGTTCGAGTTCGAGCTTCAAATAGCTACTTTAATTTTCAGACCAGGTGACTTTGGTTGCGAGTTGCTACTTTTTTTTTGAAAGGTTAGTACAACTATTTTTTTTGTGAAAGGTTAGTGTTAGAAATCAGCTCTTGCACTATCTCACAAACACACAGAAAAGATACGAGATGGCACAGGTTGGGGAGGAAGAGGGTCTCTGTATTCACTACTTGGTTTTTCATGTTTTTACAACCATGACAATGACCTCCTCTTTATAGGAGGAGATACATATGAGTACAATAGCTTTTACAGTGTTTGAACCGGTTGAATTCTTCTCCCCTTCTTCATTTAATTGGCCACCATCAAAGTCTCTTGTTCACATACTGTTTGGACTTTGATTCACAACACTCCCCCTTGGCCAATTGAATGTCATGTGTATGCCTCGTTAAAAACTCCCCCCAAAAACCCAGTGGGAAAAAAGGGTAGGAGAAAAGAGTACATCACATGTTCGCTTATGTTGCACCTGTTGCCTCGTTAAAAACCTTGCATGAGAAAACCCAGTGGGAAAAACTCATCAAGGGAAAAAGAGTACAACAGTTGATGTTGCGTCGGTTCTTCAGGACCGACCTGTGATCTTCAGGATCACAATTAATGGGCTGTAATTTCAGGGTTGGTCTCCCCTGAACCCTGCAACTCTCTAAGTCGTCTCATGCCAATTCCACGGACACACTTGTGGAAACTCGAAGCAGGCAGAGATTTCGTGAACAGGTCTGCCAGATTGTCACATGACTTAGCTTGCAGGACCTTTATCTCCCCGCTCTTCTGGAGCTCATGGGGATAGAAAAATTTAGGAGCAATATGCTTCGTGAGATTGCTTTTAACATAGCCCATGTGCATCTGTGCAACACAAGCCGCATTATCTTCGTAGATAATGGTGGGGGTGTCAACAGCATTCATACCACATGACTTCTGGATGTGGTCAATCATTCGACGGAGCCAAACACACTCACGTGCGGCCTCATACATGGCAATTATCTCTGAGTGGTTGGTTGAAGTGGCAACCAGGGTCTGCTTCACAGACCGCCAGGAGATGGCTGCACCACCACAGAGAAACACAAAACCAGTCTGTGATCTGGCATTATGCGGATCAGACATTAGCCAGCATCAACATAACCCACCATAGAGAAAACCCCCTTTCTTGAATACCATAATCCAAGGTCTTGAGTACCTTGTAAGGTACCTGAGGATGGTTTTCACCCAACCCAATGTCTTCTGGTGGGGGAAAAACTCATCAAGGGAAAAAGAGTACAACAGTTGATGTTGCGTCGGTTCTTCAGGACCGACCTGTGATCTTCAGGATCACAATTATGGGCTGTAATTTCAGGGTTGGTCTCCCCCTGAACCTTGCAACTCTCTAAGTCGTCTCATGCCAATTCCACGGACGCACTTGTGGAAACTCGAAGCAGGCAGAGATTTCGTGAACAAGTCTGCCAAATTGTCACATGACTTAGCTTGCAGGACCTTTATCTCCCCGCTCTTCTGGAGCTCATGGGGGTAGAAAAATTTAGGAGCAATATGCTTCGTGAGATTGCTTTTAACATAGCCCATGTGCATCTGTGCAACACAAGCCGCATTATCTTCGTAGATAATGGTGGGGGTGTCAACAGCATTCATACCACATGACTTCTGGATGTGGTCAATCATTCGACGGAGCCAAACACACTCACGTGCGGCCTCATACATGGCAATTATCTCTGAGTGGTTGGTTGAAGTGGCAACCAGGGTCTGCTTCACAGACCGCCAGGAGATGGCTGCACCACCACAGAGAAACACAAAACCAGTCTGTGATCTGGCATTATGCGGATCAGACATTAGCCAGCATCAACATAACCCACCATAGAGAAAACCCCCTTTCTTGAATACCATAATCCAAGGTCTTGAGTACCTTGTAGGTACCTGAGGATGGTTTTCACTCCAACCCAATGTCTTTTGGTGGGGACAGCGCATTGTACCTTGCCAACAAATTTACTGCGAATGCAATGTCTGGCCTTGTGCAATTTGCAAGGTACATTAGTGCACCGATGGCACTTAGGTATGGGACTTCGGGTCCCAAAACCTCCTCATCCTCTTCCTTGGGTCGAAATGGATCTTTATCCGCTTCCAAGGATCGAACGACCATAGGGGTTTTCAGAGGGTGGAACTTGTCCATATTGAATTTTTCAAGTACCCTCTTTGTATAGGTGGACTGGTGCACAAACACTCCTTCAGGGAGGTGTTCGAGCTGCATGCCCAAACAGAACTTGGTTTTACCCAAGTCTTTCATCTCAAACTCTGTCTTGAGGTAAGTCGATGCTTCCTCAATGTCCCTTGTGGTTCCAATGATATTCAAATCATCAACATAAACTGAAATGATGCAGAATCCATTAGTGGATTTCTTGATGAACACACAGGGACAATCATCATTGTTTGTATAACCTCTCTTCAGGAGAAAGTTACTCAAACGGTTGAACCACATCCTTCCGGACTGTTTCAACCCATATAATGACCACTGCAGGCGGACACTGAACATGTTGCGGTTTTGATTTGGTCCAGGGATCTTTAGTCCTTCAGGGACTCTCATATAAATTTCTGAATCAAGTGACCCATACAAATATGCGGTCACGACATCCATCAACTGCATTTTCAAATTCAAGTTAACTGCCATAGATATGAGATATCGGAATGTTATGCCAATCATAACAGGAGAGTAAGTCTCATCATAATCGATGCCGGGTCTCTGTGTGAACCCTTGTGCCACCAGCCTCGCTTTGTATCTTACCACCTGGCCATATTCGTTCCTCTTCCGGAGGAAGACCCATTTGCATCCTACAGGGATGACCTTTGGAGGTGTTGGAACTGCAGGTCCAAAAACCTCTCTTTGACAAAGCGAGCGCAATTCTGCCTCAATTGTTGTTTTCCATTTGTCCCAATCAGAGCGCTTCCGGCACTCTATTATGGACTTTGGTTCTGGATCCGGATCCATCGAATGAGCAATTTTTGAGGCAAAATTTATGTCGACAACAGTGGTCTTTCTATTAAATGACTCTCCTGATTCCACATAATTAGTGGCGATCTCCTCATGATCATCCTCCCGCTCATCATGATTTCCCATAATGATTGAGCCGGGGCGTTCCGATCCACCAATGTGATATTGAACGCGCGACGCATGGCGGTTTCCATCTTCAGGATGGGGTCCTTCAGGGACCAACTCGACTCCAGGTCGAGCCGCCGCTTCAGGGGCGTTCTCAACTGCAGGTTGAGCTTCTTCAACTGATTCCTTAAGTGATGCAAGTGGCTCAGGTACTCGTCTCCGCGGACGTCTCCGCGGGACCTTGTCCTGAGCGCCTGGAGGTCTCCCCCTCTTCCTAGGATTAGGGGTAGAGACTGTAGAGTTGGCAGCCTTCAGGGGTACCTGAACTCTCTCCGGCGCATTTACTGCAGGTATATGCGACCTTGTCACTTTCTTATGATCAGTGAAGGCATCTAGCAGCTCATTTGCAAGATTTTGCAAATGTATGATCCTCTCACCTTCCAGTTTCTTTAAATTACAAAGATGTGTATAAGAGACAGCCCCGTTGCATTCCATTCAATTTCCCGGCATTCTTCTGGATGCCTATCTCCCCCTAATGCTGGGAAATGGTCTTCATCAAAGACACAATCAGCGTACCGAGCCGTATGAAGATCCCCAGTCATAGGCTCTAAATATTTGATTATAGACGGAGTCTCATAACCAACATATATCCCCAACTTCCGGTGGGGTCCCATTGATGTACGCTGAGGTGGTGGTATTGGCACGTACACTGCGTTGCCAAATATACGCAGATGGGAAATACTTGGTTCTTTCCCACGCACCAACTGTAAGGGGGATGTTTCATGATATGCAGTTGGCCTGAGTTGGATTAGTGCTGCAGCATGCAACACTGCATGGCCCCAACAACTGGTTGGTAGCTTACAATTCTGCAACAACCACCGTGCAATCCACTTGATCAAGGATTCAGCTAGACCATTTTGTGTGTGGACATGTGGCACTGAATGCTCTACCTTGATGCCCAAGGCTAAACAATAATCATCAAAGGCTTTTGACCTGAACTCACCAGCATTATCCATCTGAATGGACTGAATGCGGTTATCAGGAAAGCTCGCCTTTAGCCTGATTATTTGGGCAATGAGCTTTGAAAAAGCATGGTTTCTAGTGGACAACAGGTCCACGTAGCACCATCTAGTAGATGCATCAACCAGTACCATGAAATACCTAAACGGGCCCGACAGGGGCTGAATAGGTCCACATATGTCGCCTTGTATCCTTTGTAGGAATACAGGCGACTCATCCCTAATCTTCAGGAGGGATGGTCTCGTGATTAGCTTTCCCTTTGCACATGCAGTGCAAATAAAATCTTCAGGATTAGGGAAGCCCCTGATATCATGGCCAGCAGAATTGTTGTTGATTCTTCTCATCATGCTCAACCCAGGATGACCCAATCGGTCATGCCATATTCGAAACGATTCAATGTTTCGGAATATGGTTTTCATCGCAACATAACCTTCAGTGGGTTTTATGTACGTGTAGTATAAACCCGTTGGCGATGAAGGTAGTTTTTCCACTATTTGCTTTCGGTGTCCGTCGAATTTGGTGATGAGCAGATATTCAGTACCTTGCTCAATCTCGGTTTCTATATGGAAACCATTCGAACGGATATCTTTGAAACTCAAAAGGGTGCGCTTTGAGTCAGGATACAATAACGCATCCTTCACAAAGATCTGCGTACCCATAGGAAGAATCAGTGTGGCACTTCCGGTGCCTACGATATGAGCATTGCTTCCGGCAATGGTCATAATATTTCCATTTTTCTTTGTCAAAGTCTGGAAATATCTGGTTTCCCTTAGTATCGTATTAGTGGTACCGCTATCTACAAGACAGATCTCCGCTTCAGCCATAGGGTTCCCACAAATTCTCCTAAATGCCATAAAACAAAAATAGATACTTCATTACCAAATAAAGCATTGTTATTAAGGAACTTTCATGATTTCCAAAAGCTAAATTTTGTACACTTATGTATATGGTTACAAATGCTCTTCAGGAGCATACATGGCCAAATGCTAATACATGTGGACATCACACTATTTAACATGATATTTTGGAGATTTACTGCAGGTCCCCAAATATATCAATGTCATCAAGAAGGTCGTCCTCATTGTCGTCCATTTGGACGTCTCCACCATTCGCGTCGATCTTCATGTCGTCGCGATTTTGGGCTTCAGGCCCGGTGGCGTCGTCGCGCTGCTGAGCTTCAGGCTCAATGGCGAAGTGGGACTCATGTTGACCTTTTCCCTTCTTGCTCTGCTAGTAAAGGTCAACTAGGTGCTTGGGGGTGCAGCATTTATGGGACCAATGTCCCTTTGTCCCGCATCTGTAGCATTCACCTTGCTCTTCCCCGCTATGGTCACATTTTCCCTTCTTGGGTTCGGTTCTACCCTTGGGCATTCCCTTTCCTTTGCCCTTGAACATGGCACCTCTTTTCCCCTTCCTTTTTCCTTTCCACGGCCCCTTTTGTGGTTGCGAGAACTCTCAGCAACATTGGCGTGTGCTTCAGGCACAACCACGGAACCGGTGGGCCGGGCAGAATGATTGTTCATAAGAACCTCATTCTGTTGCTCAGCAACAGACAATTCCTCACTCAACTCAGAGTACTTAGTGTACTTCGAGTTGCTGTATTGCTGCTGTAACACAATATTCCCCGGATGGAAGGTGGATAAAGTCTTCTCGATCATATCAGCGTCTGTGATCTTCTGGCCACATAGACGCATTTTAGTCACAATTCTATGCAAAGCAGAGTTGTACGCTGCCACAGACTTAAAGTCTTGGAAGCGCAGGGTGATCCAGTCCTGTTGTGCCCTAGGGAGCACAATCGACCGCTGCTGGCTGAAGCGGTCCTTCAGGGACTGCCATAAAACCAGTGGATCCCTCTCCGTCATGTACTCAGACTTCAGGTCTGGGTGGAGATGGTGTCACAAAAAGTGCAACGCCTTTGCTTTATCAGATTTTGTGCGTTCATCCTTGCCAGCTTCAGGCTGGACGATGGTATGATCGAGTCCCATGCCGTCGAGTTTGATCTCGACGTCGGTAGCCCAAGTGAGGTAGTTGCTGCCATCCACGGCAAGCGCATCGAACTCCCTCTCTTTGCGATGTCCGACATGCCTGCACAATTAATGTACAGAATTAGTGTCAGTGCGTAATCTTCAGGATTACGACTAAATATATAGTCTTCAGGACTATACAAAGATTTCTTAAGCGCAATCTTCAGGATTGCTTTGTAATTAGATAAATTGCGATAAAATAAATTTACAAGATTTAAATAAATAGGAAAAAAGTTGCAATAAATAACATGTAATAATATAAAAAGTTAGAACACATATGCAAGTATTTCAGTGGGCTTCAGGCCACTGATGAGCTATTTATTTTAAGCCCAAGAAAAACTCGAGAGCAGTAAAAGCTACAGCATGGTGGAGATTAATGAGGCCGATCCTCTCACCAGCCACCGCCCCGCGTTCCAGAATAGGAATCCAAGGAACGTTATTATTTTTCTAGGGAAGCGTGCCCGTTCTTATCTCTTCACAGGACTCTCTCGTTCTCTCCATTTTCTTGCGTTCACACGCAGGAGAGAGGAAAAAGGAGGTGCTGCTCTGAGCAACCGCCTGGTGGCTGCGCCCGCGGCCTTCCCCTGGCGCTCGTGGGAGTAGGAGCGGCGAGGACCGGCTGGTGGTGGCTCCTGCGCCCGCGCGTCCGTCCGGCCTCTCGGGCCCGGGCGGCGGCGGCTTCTCGCCTAGCAGGGCAGCGCCCGTGCTGGCGGTGGCTTCGCTCCTGCAGTGGTCGGCGACGACCGAGGCCGCGGCCGACAACGGGACCTGCGCCCGCGTCTTGCAGGGCCCAGCGGTGCGGTGGCCTGCGCCCACGGTCTTCAGGACCGGCGGCGCGGGGGCCTGCGCAGCTACGCGGCGGCCTTGGAGGCCGGCGTCCTCGCGACCTGCGGGGCTGGCGAGGCGGCAGTTCGAGCGCCCGGTCAGATCCGGTGGGCGGCGGCAGTGCCTACCCGCACCCGGCGGCAGCGACTTACAGGGTCGCGTTCTGATTTTCTTGTGGGTCGTGGTCTGCTGGACCACTTCTCCACAGGCGTCTTCGGGACGCTGGGATTCGGCACTTCAGGGCCGACGGCGAGCGGAGGCAGAGCCATCCTAGCATCGCCATGAGTTGCTCCCGGCGATGGACAACAACAGCGGCACAACAGCCATCGTGTTGCTGGACGCTGCCGATGCGCCAACAACTCAGCAAGAGCAGTCTTATGTGATTTGAGTAATAGTTGATAGAACTGATTTCTCACCTTCTTACCCTTAGCTCGGTAGAACTCGTGCTGATAACGTGTTAGAAATCAGCTCTTGCACTATCTCACAAACACACAGAAAAGATACGAGATGGCACAGGTTGGGGAGGAAGAGGGTCTCTGTATTCATTGGGGAGGAAGAGGGTCTCTGTATTCACTGCTTGGTTTTTCATGTTTTTACAACCATGACAATGACCTCCTATTTATAGGAGGAGATACATATGAGGACAATAGCTTTTACAGTGTTTGAACCGGTTGAATTCTTCTCCCCTTCTTTATTTAATTGGCCACCATCAAAGTCTCTTGTTCACATACTGTTTGGACTTTGATTCACAACAGGTAGTACAGACTATGGACCACAACACTTTATATACATATACACTCATCCTTCACCCTTATAAATTGTAAATCCTATCTCTATAAATACTTATGAGAGATTAGGCTGACTGATTCGATCTTAAGATTCACGATCTCAAGACTCATCCTTCACCATTATAAATTGTAAATCCTTTCGATGGCGATGGCGAACGGATCCCTGAGGGCTTCGAGAAAGATGAACAGAAATTTTGAACTTATTTATAGTTTTTTTTCTTTAGGTTTCTATTTGTAAAAGGATCAATGTGCTGAGATCAACACATTTTTCTTTTAAAAAAACTTATAAGAGATTAGGCCGACTGATAATTGACGTCTTGTTGTTCGTGGAACTTCGTGTACCACTAAAAGAAGTATAGATTAAATTATAAAGAAATCCCGATAAATACAAGAGTACAGTAATATTGAGTCAAAGATTCAGACTCTGACACAAATCTTACCAATTCACTTACAATCAGTTCGCGACCTTCGTCATTACTCTGTCATCCACGTATGTTTTTGCTTTTAATGAATCTAAATATTTAAACCATCAATAAAACCAGCAAACATGTCTTGAGAAGAAAATGAGTACTAGTTTGGTCTACTCCTTGCGAAGCTCATTTTAATTGTTTTCCCTCCGAGTGATATACTTCACGTAACTTAAGGAATAATAAATTACGTGATGTTGGTAGTCTTAATATCAACCTTGTATAGTTCAATTTTTTTCCTACGGATCAACTTATCTTTTGATGAAAGACGCACTCTTTTTACTAGTACTATATAAGACGTTTTATTGCAAAAAAACTCTTAATGTGATGTTATTGTACAATTGATCAAAGTTTAGCCCAACTTAGAACTTACGTTAATGTATTAAAATTCCTCATAAACTTTACCAAAGCTATAGACATTAGATTTCAGAAAAAGCTAAACCATTCTTTGCTCTTAATATATGTACATATTAAATATTTACATTAGAGAGTTAATTAAGCACTAACTATATAGTCCCTCCGATTTAATTGAGTTTTCCGAAAGTTTCGGAGAAATTAGGGATTACATGGTGTTTAGATGTTAGAATTGCGAGGTTGAATTTAGGAGTAAGATGTCACTTTGTAATCATTACGTTAGTGTAGCATTTCGTTTGTATGTGCAAAAAATTGTTCAAAAATAATTTCGTTTGTATGTGCAAAAAATTGTCCAAAAATTGATTAATTAGATTCAAAATATTCGTCTCGTAGAGTACAACAAAACTGTGCAATTAGTTTTTAATTTCATCTATATTTAGTACTTCATGTTATGACATTTTGTGCAATTAGTTTTTGATTTCATCTATATCTAGTACTTCATGCATGTTATGACATTTTAAACTGTGTAATTAGTTTTTGATTTCATCTACATTTAGTACTCTTATGAACGAATTTTTTTACATAGTATATTTATTTGGAAGTAATTTTTGGAACTAAACAGGACCTAGATTTTTTGCTCCCGTGAAACAGAATCGGCAAGCGTAGGACCCAACGGACAGTGACACATAAGGCAGGGGTGCGCACGGCGCGGCTTTTTTTCCGGAGCGGACACCAGGGAAAGACGGCAGGCCAGCTCTTTCTTTTAACTGCAGCGGGCGACAAACGTTGCAACTCTTTTTATTTGCTTCGTAAACTATGACTAGTCGCAATGCCCGCGCGACACGCGCGTGCTAAACTCTCTTCTATATATTTGTCCCAACTTATGTACCACCATACTTAGATCATGATTAGTATTACATTAATACAAGTTCTCCCTATTTCAAAAAAAGTTGTAATATAATGCAATACTCTTTTTTATACTATGGAAAGATACAAATCAATGATATTAGATTTAAAGAAATAGGTACTGTAAATAGATTTTTTCCCTTTGTTGCGATCAAAAGAGGAATGTATTTATAGCGGCAGCTAAGGAGTATCAATGCAGTATAAAACAAACATAACCAATTTTTTATATTCGGTAACCTAAATGCACTTAGCTTCATTTTCAACCAAAAAATTATACATTGTACCTTATATTTACAAAATGTATCTCATTTTCTAGAGATTAGTCCTACTCTTCACCACATGTTGCAACGTTTGTAGAAGCCTCTATCACATCAACACATGAGAAGACGAGGCCTTGTAAAGATCCTTCATCTTATCCAATTCATCTCATCCAAAACAAATTCATGTGGTCAGTGCGGGAAACTATGTTGGTGGGGCCACCCTTCTCTGCTCACACATTAATATTGTTGAATAACAACAAAAATAACACATGCCATATCGACATGCATTGTATCGACATACCACTCGGGGCAAAATTGTCGTATGATTAAAGCATATACTATGTGCATAAGGACAAAGTAAATCTATAAGTACAAGATTTGAGGAACGTAATCCATATATTCTTAATAAAACTTATACACGTGAAAAATGGTACTTTCAGCCCACTCAACTAAGGAGAAAAATCAGCAACGCTTAGAAACCGTGGCGCATAGTTCCATTCATAGACTAAGAAATGTATAGTTAAGGATAGCTCTAGACAGTGTGAGATGCAGAGATTGTCCCAGTTCTTGGTTTGAGGGCTTTTGTCATCAAAAATTCTTTTGTACCAATTTCTCCAGCCAGCAATTGGGGGCAAAGGCCAGTTCTTGAAGGCATCTTGCCATTCATGAGGCTTTGTCAATGAAGCTTTAAAAGGAATTCGCTGAGATTCGGCAGCAATCAGCTCAGAGGGGTCTGAATCTCCTACGGGCCCAAGAAAATAAGTGGGTGCTTTCTCCTCGGTGGGAATCAAAAGTTCGGCCGCAAGAGCCTACCAAGAACAGAAAAAAGCGAAAGGAAAATTTAAGATGTGATTCAAAAAATGATGCCGAATGTGCTTGAAGAGGAGTGAAAATTACCCGGAGAACTTGATCTTGGTCCGCCATTTGAGGATTGAAGCTTGAAAGAGCTGATGATGCTAGGGTTTGGATTTGGCCGAAGTTCCGAAGATTCGAGCAGAGAGGGTGGATGCTAAAAAGATTCAATCCAGTTGCGGATTTCTAGTCAATTCCGAGATAAATTATCTTTTATCCCGAAATTGAAGGGGCATGTGTTAACACCAAAATTTGGCACCAGAAAGAGACTGACATGTGGGCCGGGATTGGTAAAAGATATCGTTCGGAAAGGAAAGCTTGTCTTCAAGGGCGTTCGGCAAAGGCATTCTGCGGTCGGGAGTCCGTCGCCGATTCGGCAAGGAGCTGCTCTATGGAAAGCATTCGGGAACGCGTGATGACGTGGATCAAGTAAGGAAGATGCCGATCTGATGAAGAATACAAGATGAATACGGCATTTTAGACGTATTTCTTTGGAAACAAACGTTTTGTAATCGTAATCGAGTAGGAATCGTGTCAAAACCAGGGTATAAATATGAACCCATGGTGATTGTAATAGGGATCGAACAATCATACAACAAACCGGCCTTGCGCCACCTTTTCGAGTCCTTTAGTCGTGTCGTCGAGTTTCTTTCGAGGGGAATCATCGATCCGTCGACCTCCGTAAGTATCGACAACCTTGTATCATGCTTAGTATCATGCGGTGGATTTAAGCTTGGTATGAGAAGGCTTCTTTGTTAAATCATGAGTCATGCGGTAGGCTAAGGTTTAGCTTGAAGCGAGTTATCGGCTCTATTAGATTTTGGCAAAGATCTAATAGATTCATTAAGTTACCTTGTGTTATTTGGGTTTTACTTTATGTTTAATTCATATAACACTCTTTTTGCCCAGTCTAGATTGGTTAGGTTCGGTTTTGATTCATCGCAAGACATGACCACGTTACCTTACATAGCCGAATTCGAATCAATCTAGATTGCCACGTGTCGCGGGTTCAAACTCGTTGGTTTTGTATGGATCTTGACAGAGCCGGGTATCATGCGGTAGATGCAGGTTTTTGGGTCGTTTTAGAACTAATCATCCGGTGGATTAGAGCTCGAAATCGATCTGATAGGTCTATCAACATCGACGAAGCTTGTTCCTTCTTCATGGAACCCGAATCGGCTATCTAGCCGTATTCGGTAGTCCCTCAATGAGTGAAAACGTGTTCGTAACTTTGTTTTAAATAATGAATGCTTCTAGCCTTCCACGTTTAGAGTATATCATGCGGTGGATTGATCTATTCTTGGTTGGTGGCGTGATTTTAAACAAGTCGTATCATGCGGTGGATTAACTTGTTTGATTCTACGCCTGACGGGTTCGAGGGTATCTAGACATGCGGTAGACTAGTGCTTTTAGACCTATGCATTCTTGTTTATTAGAGATTTACGATTGTGCTTTCACCCTTTTATTTATCTCGTCGCGTTATGATAATCGGTTATGGTTACATGCTACAACGTGTCGCTTAATTAAAATACCGATCTTTCATCATGATGATGTCATGCGTTCGGCAGTATGCGCTCTGCCGAATATGCATGTGAGCGCCTGCATTGCCGACAGATAGACTTTTCATAGCTATATGCCGATCAAGATTGGCCTTGCAAGCCGTAGAGATGGAACTGTCTGGTATCATCCGACATGTTCCAGGTTTTATATCTAAACATTTTTTCTTCCTTTGTCAGTTTCAGGGAAAATTGACTGGCACGCTTACAGGATTCAGACGATCGGGTGCGTGTGAAGCCAGCTGATTCGGCTTGCTGTATGCTTGGCGTGAGAAGCCGATTTTGCGTCAACACACTTTTTGGCACGCCCGGTGGGACACTCAAGCTTTGAAGATGCCTGAGATAAAAGAATTGCTGGATGTCACTCTTGAAGAACTGACTGAAGAGCATCAACAGATAGTGAAAGCTGCTGCAGAGCAGTTCATTAAAAAGTGCTTGCTTTCTTTCGGCAAGAACAGGAGTGGTGCACCTTTTCTTAAAACAGAACTGCCAAGAGTCTTGCTGCCTGGACAGTCAGATATGAGTACAGATGAAGAAAGAGAGCGGTTTTCTGGCTTGTTATACAAGGTTCTGGGAGAAACAATGACCAATCACAATACTGCTTTCTTGAATAGCTTTCGATTAATAATGATCAGTATATAGTTTGCTGCTTGGAAGAGATTGGATCCAAGGTATGGAAATTTGGTACTTGCTCTGACCCTGCACATGATGAAAAATGGGGAAAAAATCATAGGAAGGGTCATCGCAAATTATCTGCACATAAAAATCATATTCAAATGCATCAGCATACTGGATCTCCTATTTCTAGTGTCAATGCAAGCATAGTTAGCACCAGCGCAGCTTCTCAAACCATGACAAAAAAGTAATTGGTGCCATGCAAATACAAACGGGCACTCATAGAATGCAAGCATTTTCAAAACAAGAAAACATAAAAGGCTACAGTATGCGACAATGAGGAATCGATGCAAGCAACCATCACAAGAGCATTCCACTACGGGGCATGATGTGATGCTGTTAACACCAAAATTTGGCACCAGAAAGAGACTGACATGTGGGCCGGGATTGGTAAAAGATATCGTTCGGAAAGGAAAGCTTGTCTTCAAGGGCGTTCGGCAAAGGCATTCTGCGGTCGGGAGTCCATCGCCGATTCAGCAAGGAGCTGCTCTATGGAAAGCATTCGGGAACGCGTGATGACATGGATTGAATACAAGGAAAGAGCCGATTGATAAAGAATGCGAGATGAATACGGCACTTCGACGTATTTCTTTGGAAATAAACATTTTGTAATCGTAGTCGATTAGGAATCATGTCAAAGTCTGGGTATAAATATAAACCCATGACAATTGTAATATGAGTGTTGCAGTCAACCAAATAGGACGAATTAAAGTGCTAGCTCCATCAGTTCACATATGGACAAGGTAACACAGATGTATCATCTCTCTAAATACACTTATGGCACTAGTGACTAGTTGTGGCGTAAGAAATTAAAGGTGACAGCAGATGTCAAGGATCGGGCAAACTAAAATAAGACATGATGCATAGGACATGGTGAAGGAGTAGCTGTCATTGCCGTCTTGCATGCAGGAGTCATGCACTGCCTGCTATATTGCTATCGCTCACATGTGGAAAATCTTCCATCGCACGAAAAAAAAAGAGAGAAGGGTTTTGTTGGGTAAGGAGGGGTTGAGTGTTAGCCTCCAGATATGTTATATAGTTGCATATAAGTCATGAACCTCAATAAATACACCCAGCAAGTGCACATGCACCAGCAGCCCACCAAGAGGCAAGAGGAAGAGATGAGGATCGATCACATTCCCTATACATTCGATGATGCATGCATGAATGGTCGAGCTGTTCGTTATTAGTTGAGATTCAATGCAAGTCGCTTCGGCAAGAAGCTACATATCACGTACGTACACTATCAGCCTCGATCATGACAATGATTAGGGCCCTCTTGCTGGGAGGCTGGACTTGACTACGATCTCAAAGGTTCACCAATGAGTGCACTGCATTCATTGTTAACGCTCACTTTTCAGTTGCAATTAAGCTAGGATCGAGTAAGGACACGTGCTTATATATTCTCCTAGTTAATTGCGTCGGATTAGCTCAGATATCGCGCTCAATGCTGTTCGTCGCCGAAGACGACGTTGTCGCGGTCGCGGCCAAACTGGCTCCGGCTGTGATGTGATAAGACCCTTGCGCAAGCTGGCTGGATCTGTTGACTCGGTGGTACTACGTGAACATGCAACAACTCGCAAGGGCGAAGGCCTGGCACCATCCGATCTGTTGGGGGATCCAAAACCGCTGCTGTACCTGTACTTCGTCGTAGCTGATGGCGTGTGGTTCGAAGATCCACCGATCGATCATTGTTCAGTGTTCAACGGCCGCACACTACTATAGATATCATCATCACAAATGACTGATTACAAAGGGTTTTAGAAAATCGTTTGTAACGTGGGACATCACAAAGTGTTTTATCAAAACCGTTTGTGATGTGGGGATCACAAACGGTTTGTATTACATTATCAAAATCGTTTGTGATGTGGGGCATCACAAACGGTTTGTATTACAAACCCTTTGTGATGGTACATCATTCACAAACAGTTTTTGGTGCAATACAAATCCTTTATGATGCCCCACATCATAAACGGTTTTGGTAAAAACCTTTTGGAATGCTGGTATATCACAAAGGGTTTTTCTTACAAACCCAATCCCAGTATCCTTTGAGGATGCTTTATATATAAGGCTGGCTTCGTCCTTTCCTGGAAAAAAAAGAAACCCCAAAATTACCTTGTGTTTGGGTGGACTACTCTCTGTATTAAAGACCTTGCGAGTACAATACTACAATCAACAACTACTTCATGTATATATGTCAGATGCGTAGTCATGTGCACCGGAAATGGTTTATTCTTATTCATAAATATTTTGAACTTCTAAAATAAATTAGAAGAGTTGATTAAATTATTAAAAGAATACAAAGACTGTTTTGCTTGGGATTATTCGGAGATGCCTGGTTTGGACCGTTCTATTGTTGAGCATCGGTTGCCGATCAAGCCTGGTTATAAACCTTACAAACAGCCACCCCGAAAAATCTACAAGGAAGAAGTGTTGGCCGATGTGAAAAAGGAGATTGAAAGATTACTAGATGCAAATTTCATTCGGCCATGCAAATATGCGGATTGGATCTCTAATATTGTTCCTGTCTATAAGAAAAATGGAAAAATGAGGGTTTGCATAGATTTTAGAGATTTGAACAGGGCTACACCCATGGATGGATATCCAATGCCAATTGCTGACTCATTAGTTGATTCTGCTGCTGGATATAAAGTACTCAGTTTTATGGATGGCAATGCAGGATACAATCAAATTTTTATGGCATTAGAGGATATAGTAAAGACAGCTTTCAGATGTCCTGGACATATAGTAGCACTGTGGAACATATAGCTAGGTACTTGATGCAGCTTGGAGAGGCCTCAGCAGATGAGGCTTTTAGAATCAGATACTTTCCTTTGTCGTTGACAGGTCTAGCTTTTACATGGTTTGCTTCTTTGCCTGCTCAATCAATTTGTACTTGGAAGGATCTGGAGCAGAAGTTCCATGCTCATTACTATACTGGCAGCACTGAGAAAAAGTTGGTTGATTTAACTAGCCTAAGGCAGAGAAATAATGAAACACCTACAGAATTCCTTAGGAGGTTCAGGGAAACAAAGAGTATGCGCTTCTCTCTAAATATTCCTGATGATCAGTTGGCCGGTATGGCTGTAACTAGAATGTTGCCTGCAATTCGTGAAAAGTTATTCGGCATGGAATTTGATGATTTCGCCCAGTTGTCACTCAGATTGTCATTAATGAGTAACCAAGCATACGGTCTCAAGAAAGATGCTAAATTTGCCAAACACAATGATGTAGCTGACATTTATAATCAATTCCTTGAAAGAGCAGACCAAGGAGATGAGTATGAAGACAATGAAGAAATAGCTGCAGCAGAGATAATATGGGGCAAAGAGCCAGTTACAGTAAATCAGAAATGGATTAAACAGACTAAGGGCACATATGATTTTGATGTGACTAAGGCAGACAAATTATTTGATTTCCTTGTGAAAGAAGGCCGAATCAAATTACCAGAGGGGCATTCTATGCTTCGGCCTGAAGGAGTGAAAGACAAGAAGTATTGTGGATTTCATGACAGAAATTCTCATTCCATTAATGAATGCAGGATCTTCAGAATGAGGATTCAAAAGGCTATCCAAGAGGGGCACCTGAAGTTTGACAACAGAATGAAATTGGATAGCAATCCATTCCCTCAGAGTATGATTGGGTTTTCAATCAACATGGTAAATGCTGTTGCACCTGAAGAAAAAGGGAAGATGAAAGTTTTAACTTCAGAAAAGGCAAGACAAAGTGGCTCAGTTGACCCCACTCGGCAAATCACGGTTGAACAGATTCACAAGAAAGATTCTCGTTTCCCGAATGATCAAGTTGAAATTGGGAAATCCTCTAAGCCTAGAGTCACTTCACGTATTCTTCTCAACAAATGGCAACGACAGCAAGAAAAAGAGCGCTACCAGAGGCGTAGATATGAAGAAGAAAGGTACAGAAAAGAGCAAGAAGAATTTGCACGGGAACAGGAACGTGCACATTGGGATTGTGCTTTCTTCAGACATTGCTGGAACGAGGGTTTAAAGTTGCCTACATGGAATAATTGCCCTGAATGCAACGATAGACATGATGAATATAGACAGGATACTGTCAATCGCCGATCTGTCCATGAAAGAATTGGCAGAGTACATCTTAGTGATGATCGGCGTTTTGATGATCAACCAAGAAAGAGGCATGCTGATCACAGGTGGGTTGATCATGAAGAAGAAGAAGATCATGGGTATATTTGGCAAGAAGGGCAATGGTGTCCACCTGGCTTAAGGAAAAGCCAAAAGAGAAGAGTACAACGCTTGAGGAATCAAGAATTAAAGCAAGCAAGGCCTAGGATGAAATCAGTATGGCGTCGAAAGGACAGACCTGAAGAAGATGATCATTCGGCTCCTACATGCATGGTATGTTTCTTGCCGAATGAATTTATGGCTCCTGCTGATCAAGTTGTACAGGAGGAAGCGTTGTCAGAGATAGATGAAGTCGAACAGCTAATGGCACAATTGATGCTCAATAAGCAAGCTGTCTTTGAAAAGCCAATCCAGAATCGACACATGAAGCCACTATATTTGAAAGGATTTGTCAATGGGAAGCCTTTAACCAAGATGTTTGTCGATGGTGGAGCTGCTGTGAATGTGATGCCATATACTACATTCAGGAAGCTTGGCATGGGCCCTGGAGATTTAACACCAACGAGCATAATTCTGAATGATTTTGCTGGAAATCCTTCAGACACCAAGGGCTGTGTTCATGTAGATCTAATGATTGGGTCCAAGGTTCTGCTCACAACTTTCTTCGTCATTGAGGGCAAAGGGGCATATAGTTTGCTGCTTGGAAGAGATTGGATCCATGCAAATTGCTGTATCCCATCCACCATGCATCAACAGCTCATTCAGTGGATAGATGATGAGGTGGAAATTGTCCAAGCAGATGATTCAATAAGTGTGGCAAATATGGAACCAGCTTTTTGGGAGTATCAAGGCATAGATTGTTTCTCAGGCAAAGACTGGGGAGAAGGTCCTGTTGCACCAGCCAGCAGTGATCAACAGCCGATCGAAGCAGTCGGCTCTCATAGTAATTTTTAATGGAGAATCCAATTGATGGAACTGACGGGAAGTTAGGACGTGGATTTGTGTCGGCTGATAAGCTAGAAGAAGTGGACATTGGAGATGGTGACAAACCAAGGCCGACATTCATCAGTGCAAACTTAGATTCAGTTTTCAGAGAAGAGTTGATTAAATTATTAAGAGAATACAAAGACTGCTTTGCTTGGGATTATTCGGAGATGCCTGGTTTGGACCGTTCTATTGTTGAGCATCGGTTGCCAATCAAGCCTGGTTATAAACCTTACAAACAGCCACCCCGAAAAATCTACAAGGAAGAAGTGTTGGCCGATGTGAAAAAGGAGATTGAAAGATTACTAGATGCAAATTTCATTCGGCCATGTAAATACGCGGATTGGATCTCTAATATCGTTCCTGTCTATAAGAAAAATGGAAAAATGAGGGTTTGCATAGACTTTAGAGATCTAAACAGAGCCACACCCATGGATGGATATCCAATGCCTATTGCTGATTCATTGGTTGATGCTGCTGCTGGATACAAAGTGCTCAGTTTCATGGATGGTAATGCAGGATACAATCAGATTTTTATGGCATTAGAAGATATAGTAAAGACAGCTTTCAGGTGTCCTGGACACATAGGGTTGTTTGAGTGGGTTGTCATGACCTTTGGATTGAAAAATGAGGCGTAGATATGAAGAAAAAAAGGTACAGAAGAAATCAAGAAGTATTTGCCACTGATGACTGTGCTTTTGGGAGTGATCTGGCAGAAGATGATTGGAGGAAAGAAATTGCTGATTATTTAAAAGATCCATCTCAAAAGGTCTCTAGAAAGCTCAGGTATAAAGCTATAAAATTTGTTCTTCTTGATGGAAATCTGTATTATAAATCTTTGGATGGGGTATTGCTGCATTGCTTGAATCAAGAATAAGCAAAGAAATTAATAAGTGAGGTTCATGATGGATTGTGTGGAGCACACCAGTCAGCTTACCGAATGAAGTGGGTTATTAGAAGAACTGGTTATTATTGGCCGACAATGTTTTAAGATTGCTTTGAATATTACAAGGGATGTCAAGACTGTCAGAAATTTGGAAACATTCAGAGAGTTCCAGCATCGGCTCTGAACCCTATTATCAAGCCATGGCCATTCAGAGGATGGGGAATAGATTTGATCGGCCAAATAAATCCTCCATCGAGCAAGGGGCATAAGTTTGTACTTTTAGCAACAGATTATTTCACTAAATGGGTTGAGGCAATTCCATTGAGAAAGGTGGCATCAGAAAATATGATTGAATTTGTCAAAGAGCACATCATTTACAGATTTGGAATTCCTCAGACAATTACCACAGATCAAGGGACTCAGTTTACATCTTCAGAATTCAGAGATTTTGCTGAAAGTATGGGGATAAAATTACTGAATTCTTCTCCTTATTATGCTCAAGCCAATGGACAGGCAGAAGCTTCCAACAAGATCATGATTAAAATGGATTGAAAAATGCTGGTGCAACTTATCAAAGGGCTATGAATTATATTTTTCATGAGTTGATCGGCAAGATTGTGGAAATATATATTGATGATGTAGTGATCAAGTCATTGGATCATGAGTCCCATTTGGCTGACATAAGGAAAACTCTAGAATGCACCAGGAAGCATGGGCTTAAAATGAACCCGAACAAGTGTGCTTTTGGAGTTTCGGCTGGAGAGTTTCTGGGATTTTTGATACATGAAGGAGGAATAGGAGTTGGCAAGAAAAGCATGAGGAAGAACAAAAGGAATTTATCCGAGAGCAGGAACGTGCGCATTGGGGGTGTGCATTCTTCAGACACTGTTGGAACGAAGGTTTAAAGCTGCCTACAAAGAATAACTGTCCTGAGTGCAATAATGGGTATGTCGAACATAGGCAAAATGTTGCCAATCGCCGATCTGTCCATGAAAGAATTGGCAAGATGCATCCTAGTGATGATCGGCGTTTTAATGATCAACCAAGAAAGAGGCATGCTGATTACAGGTGGGTTGATCATGAAGAAGAAGAAGATCATGCTTATGTTTGGCAAGAAGGACAATGGTGTCCACCTGGCTTGAAGAAAAGCCAAAAGAGAAGAGTACAACGTTTGAGGAATCAAGAATTAAAGCAAGCAAGGCCTAGGATGAAATCGAAGGTGCGGATTTTACGTCAACACACTTTTTGGCACGCCCAGTGGGACACATACAAGTTTTCAAGATGCCTGAGTTGAGCGACATCATGGATGTCACTTTGGAAGAATTGTCTGAAGAACATCAACAGATGGTAAAAGCTGCTGCTAGTCAATTCATTAACAAATGTTTACTGTCTTTCGCCAAGAACAGGAGTGGTGCACCTTTTCTCAAGTCCGATCTGCCAAGAGTTCTCCTTCCTGGGCAATCTGATCTTACTGAAGAAGAAGAGAGTCCACTGGGTAGTTCAGACGCTCGAAGAGCATTGA
>OAMR01000279.1:1495703-1515598 GCA_900205405.1 Echinochloa crus-galli
ATTTAGGCAAAGTGTGGAATCCGGCTCAATGTTCACCCTCGTTCTAATAACGTGTCGGCTCTAGACGTGTTAGTCCCCATCAAACAACAGTGTGACGAGCGCATGACACTGAATCAACAAAACAAGGACACCTTTTAAACTGAGACTGACAGCAACAGCTGACCCTTACACTTACAGGATAAGTCGCACACGGCACACACATGCAACTAGTTTTATTTTGCCACTCTACTGGTCATAGTTACCTAGTATGCCTCGAAAGAGCAGCACTCGACATCGACACACATCAACCGACAACCGTAACGTCCTCAGGACTTGTACAGGCACACACACACACACAGAGTCCTAATTAGACTCTACAGTACATTATTGGTGACAGCAACAGCAACAACGCCCGGCGCGCGGCCGGTGCAATGACTGGACGCATGTATCGTGAGCGAAGCAATCTCGTCCTTGCCCTCGCCGGCGCCGCCGGCCGTCGTTCATGCGTCGGACCAGGTGACGGGGACCTCGCCGATCTTGGGGTCGAGCCCGAGCGCCTCCCACACGGCCTTGGACGTGTCGACGATGTTGTCCTTGCAGCCGTGCCTGGAGTCGCACTCGTCCACGACCCGCGCCTCCACGGTGCGCCCGTTGTGCGCGCTCGTGATGCGGATCGGCTTGTGGCAGCGCCGCCCGCCGGCGTACCACCGCGTCGACAGCGCCACGATCATCTCGCTGTCGCTGTGGAAGTGGCCGTCGCACTCCGAGGGCCCCCCTCCATCCTCGCCCTTCTGGAACCCGTTCACCGTCATCACCGCGCGCGTGCCGCCCTGCGGCGACGAGCACCGGTGGTCCTTGTGCCCCAGCAGGCCCGAGGCGCCGTCGCGGCATGGGTCCGGCGCGTCGTGGTGGTGCCGCCGGGCCACTGCGAGCGACGGCGCCTGCAGCAGCAGCAGCAGCAGGACGGCGACCACGGACAGGAACGCAAGCTTGGGGAACGCCATTATTACCGCCCAAGCTTGTGTTGAGCTCCTGCTGCTTATTTCCTTTGGACTTGGGACTCGCCGCGATGCGTAGTGCTTGAGGTGTGCGCGCGTCTCGAGCCGTTTAAATAGGTGCGGGCGAAGGCAAGTGACAACGTCTCTTGCTTGCGGATTGCGATACGAATCCATTTTTCTTAGAGGAGCACGATACACTCTTTGGTGCACCCGGTACAGAGACATGTACGTGCGTGGTATAAACGATGGTTTTGTTTGGATTTCGTGGTGTCGTCGCTCGTGTTACAGCGGTAATACCCGAGGGGGAGAAGTAACGTGTGACAAGGTGGGCCGTCAACTGCGACAGGTCGAGTTTGTACGTACTACAATAAGCAAAAGAGATGAAACAACATGACGCAATTGACTCGATACTACTTCGATGGACATAGACTACAGGGAAACCCGATGTTTACTGAGTAAGTCGTATGTTTGGTTGGTCTCCAGTCTTTGGCATGTCATGGCTTTTTTGTGGCTTTGTAGTGTATTTTTCTCGATCGCTACATCTTTTGGCACCGGATTTTTGCGCCACGGTGTTGGCACCGCTGTAAATGAAGCGTGACGAGATGTGTGTAGGAATTAAGCACGTCATTGGGCTTTGAAAGGATATTAGTCCCTCAACTTTATCTCAAAAGTCAAGTTGTTGACGCAAAATCTGCTTCTCACGCCAAGCACACAGCAAGCCGAATTAGCTGGCTTCACACGTGCCCGATCGTCTGAATCCTGTAAGCGTGCCAGTCAATTTCAAAGGAAGAAAAAATGTTTAGATATAAAACCTGGAACATGCCGGATGATACCAGACAGTTCCATCTCTACGGCTTGCAAGGCCAATCTTGATCGGCATATAGCCTGTCTCTTATACACATCTCTTGGAGGAGCCCTTATACTTGTATGGGCGCACAGACTCTGTAATGTTCAGGCCGGTCATCATATAAACATCGGCCAGAGTGGGAGACATTGGTCCATGGCCGAAAAGAAAAGCATTTGTACCATTGGACCAGAAATGGCAGGCTGCAATAAGAAGACCCTCATTCTTGGGTGTCTCGGCTAAGGATAGCTCTAGACAGTGTGAGATGCAGAGATTGTCCTAGTTTTTGGTTTGAGGGCTTTTGTCATCAAAAATTCTTTTGTACCAATTTCTCCAGCCAGCAATTGGGGGCAAAGGCCAGTTCTTGAAGGCATCTTGCCATTCGTGAGGCTTTGTCAAAGAAGTTTTAAAGGGGATTCTCTGGGATTCGGCTGCAATGAGCTCAGAAGGATCTGAAATTCCTACGACAGATTGGTTCCTCAGAGCCTGCTTCACTGCAGCAAAGTGATTGTCCAGCTTGGAAACTGGATCCAAAGAAGCTCTGATGTCAGCGGGAAGGTCTTGATCAGTAGATTCGAGTACATCCCTCAGGAGATCAGCGTCCTTGACTTGGTCTTGAATATCTCTGTGCAGCAAGGAGAGAATGTCCTTCAATTTTGCCTGAATTCTCTCTGATGGAGCTTGACTGGATGATGTTTCTTCTCCTTGTTCAATATTGAATTCATCCACAGCAAAGGAATAGCTGAGTGATGAAGCAGGTTTTTCCTGAGAGAAAAAAGGATTGTTGAATCAATAATAATTTGTTGAGAAAAAATAAACAAGAAGGGATGACCATATTTACATCATTTCCGATATCCTGAATAGGAGAAGGAGGTCTCTCAAGCTCAGTGGAAGGATCTTGTGTATTGTGCTGAGGAGAAATTGGGGAGTTCCTTGGTGAAGGTGCAGCTTCTAATTGAAGAACTGGTGAAGCTGGAGCTGGATCATGGTGAGGGGAAGGATTCTCCAATATTTGGCCCATTGAAGTTGTTGCTGCAGTTAAAAGGAAAATAAATACCGATGAATAGGTAAATATAATGGTGAAGCATTTTTATACCAGTCAGTAGAGCATCGGCAGAATCTGTAGCGGTTGCTGATTGCTGTGATCGAGCCTGAAATAATAAAGTTAAAGATGAACATGGTGCAAACAAGCATTGAGTTTAAAAGAAAAAGGTTATAAACCACAAAATTCGGCTGGCAGAATACAGGGCCGAATGAAAGAATTGAAAATAGCCGTGGATTGTGCATCTGTGCATCCAGTATCAAAGCTAAACTCACAAGGGAGAGTAAGATTATCATTGTCTGAATATGGAAACCAAAGAGGATGAGCAAAGCCCCTGAAGAAGAGTTCAAACAATTCACCAATGTTCTTGTTGACAGACACAGTAGAAGCAGCTTCTCCATAAGTTTGACAGCCTTTGGTGCTTTGAGCTTCTCCTTCCTTGTAGTTGACTGAAGGGAAAGACAGGCTGTTGATATCAACTGAAACAATCTGGTGCATGTACAGTTGCAGCCACATTTGAATGAACCACCAAGGACCATTGACGCAAGGGATTTTCTTATTGGCATGCATCAAACGAGTGGTCTGATGGAGCATGTGATAGACACTTCCCAGCAGAAATTTTCCAAGTGGAATGAGTGTGCCAGCAGCCAAATCTTCGGCCATCACAATGTGATTCAGAGTTGGTTCATTGGCTTTGCCACAAAAAATGAATCTACATAACCACATGTTCAGGAAGGCCCTGTATTCAACATCAGACAGAGGGCCATCAGACATATAATTCTGGATATATCTCTTATATCCAACTCCTGTCTTCACTCCTGTTTGCTTGGAAGAGCCCTTGTACTTGTATGGGCGCACAGATTCTGTGATATTCAGGCCGGTCATCATGTAAACATCGGCCAAGGTGGGAGACATCGGTCCATGACCAAAGAAGAAGGCGTTTGCGCCATTAGACCAAAAATGACAAGCCGCAATGAGGAGATTCTCATTCTTGGGTGTTTCGGCTAAAGATAGCTCTAAACAATGTGAAATGCAGAGTTTGTCCCAGTTCTTGGTTTGAGGGCTTTTATCATCAAAAACCCTCTTGTACCAGTTTCTCCAGCCAGCAATTGGGGGCAAAGGCCAGTTCTTGAAGGCATCTTGCCATTCATGAGGCTTTGTCAATGAAGCTTTAAAAGGAATTCGCTGAGATTCGGCAGCAATCAGCTCAGAGGGGTCTGAATCTCCTACGGGCCCAAGAAAATAAGTGGGTGCTTTCTCCTCTGTGGGAATCAAAAGTTGAGCTGCTAGAGCCTACCAAGAACAGAAAAGGGCGAAAAAGGAAAATTTAGGATGCTATTCAAAAGAATGGTGCCGAATGTGCTTGAGGAAGATTAAAGAATTACCTGAAGGGCTTGATCTTGGTGCGCCATTTGAAGATTGAAAGCTTGAAAGAGCTGATGATGCTAGGGTTTGGATTTGGCCGAAGATTCGAGCAGAGAGGGTGGATGCTAAAAAGATTCAATCCAGTTGCGGATTTCTAGTCAATTCCGAGATAAATTATCTTTTATCCCGAAATTGAAGGGGCATGTGTTAACACCAAAATTTGGCACCAGAAAGAGACTGACATGTGGGCCGGGATTGGTAAAAGATATCGTTCGGAAAGGAAAGCTTGTCTTCAAGGGCGTTCGGCAAAGGCATTCTGCGGTCGGGAGTCCGTCGCCGATTCGGCAAGGAGCTGCTCTATGGAAAGCATTCGGGAACGCGTGATGACGTGGATCAAGTAAGGAAGATGCCGATCTGATGAAGAATACAAGATGAATACGGCATTTTAGACGTATTTCTTTGGAAACAAACGTTTTGTAATCGTAATCGAGTAGGAATCGTGTCAAAACCAGGGTATAAATATGAACCCATGGTGATTGTAATAGGGATCGAACAATCATACAACAAACCGGCCTTGCGCCACCTTTTCGAGTCCTTTAGTCGTGTCGTCGAGTTTCTTTCGAGGGGAATCATCGATCCGTCGACCTCCGTAAGTATCGACAACCTTGTATCATGCTTAGTATCATGCGGTGGATTTAAGCTTGGTATGAGAAGGCTTCTTTGTTAAATCATGAGTCATGCGGTAGGCTAAGGTTTAGCTTGAAGCGAGTTATCGGCTCTATTAGATTTTGGCAAAGATCTAATAGATTCATTAAGTTACCTTGTGTTATTTGGGTTTTACTTTATGTTTAATTCATATAACACTCTTTTTGCCCAGTCTAGATTGGTTAGGTTCGGTTTTGATTCATTGCACGACATGATTACGTTTCCTTACATAGCCGAATTCGAATCAATCTAGATTGCCACGTGTCGCGGGTTCAAACTCGTTGGTTTTGTATGGATCTTGACAGAGCCGGGTATCATGCGGTAGATGCAGGTTTTTGGGTCGTTTTAGAACTAATCATCCGGTGGATTAGAGCTCGAAATCGATCTGATAGGTCTATCAACATCGACGAAGCTTGTTCCTTCTTCATGGAACCCGAATCGGCTATCTAGCCGTATTCGGCAGTCCCTCAATGAGTGAAAACGTGTTCGTAACTTTGTTTTAAATAATGAATGCTTCTAGCCTTCCACGTTTAGAGTATATCATGCGGTGGATTGATCTATTCTTGGTTGGTGGCGTGATTTTAAACAAGTCGTATCATGCGGTGGATTAACTTGTTTGATTCTACGCCTGACGGGTTCGAGGGTATCTAGACATGCGGTAGACTAGTGCTTTTAGACCTATGCATTCTTGTTTATTAGAGATTTACGATCGTGCTTTCACCCTTTTATTTATCTCGTCTGTCAGATACTTAATCCTTGCTGGTGTTAGACTTTGAGGTTGGCATGTTCCGTTAGGATATAGAACCTTGTATCCCCACTCTACCATATAGCTTATCGGCTTGATGACAAGTGAAAAAAGTGTTGTGAGTGCCTGTGTTGCCGACAGATAGCTTGTTCATAGCTATATGCCGATCAAGATTGGCCTTGCAAGCCGTAGAGATGGAACTGTCTGGTATCATCCGGCATGTTCCAGGTTTTATATCTAAACATTTTTTCTTCCTTTGTCAGTTTGAGAGAAAATTGACTGGCACGCTTACAGGATTCAGACGATCGGGCGCGTGTGAAGCCAGCTGATTCGGCTTGCTGTGTGCTTGGCGTGAGAAGCCGATTTTGCGTCAACAGATGCGATGTATCTACAGCTAGAAACAAAATCTCATATCCATGAAAGAAATAAATAATTTCTTTTAGCATAGAACTCATGACATGCAGCTGAATCTCCGGTGTGTGCTCCAGTTGCCCTGCTCCCAGCACAGGGAATTTTCATGCATGATTAAAAACATGCAAACGACTTCCCATGCCCTGAGATAAAAAATTTAATCCCCAGCCAAAAAAGAAAATCACAAAATCGCAACATCACTACCTACAAAGCAGCATCTTGCTGTCGCTACTGCTCTGCACAGAGTGGAGGATCAGAACATGCTTCAACAAAATGTAGAGCATATGTAAATCAGAGTGGTACATAATATGAATGTGTTCCAAACATATGTGTGTATCCGTTAAAATTATATACACATAGAAAATAGAGCACTTAAATGAATAGTAGAAGATCGATATAGTATTCTAAAATATGAAGAGAAATCTCACTGCTAATCCCATTCTCTACAAACGAAACACAATCTGATACTGTAAAGATCCCATTCTCACTACAAACAAAAATAGTCTGATACTGTAAAGAAATTAAGCATTAATTTGTGTTCTAACAGTGAAGAAAGGCATGTCTAATTTATAACTAACAGGTATTGAGCAGTAAGATATGAAGAAAAATAGAAACTACCTTACATACATCAATAATTAGGAATTTCAAAGTAGGGAGGAATACCACAGCTCAATGAGGAACCCAGTGATGCATTAAATCAAACATATAGAGTGTTGTCCCCTAAAGTGCAAGTGTGCCAAGATTAATCCTTGTCTGAAGCGAACACAAATCTAACCCACTACTTCTCGTTTTATTGTTCATCGTTGGGTCACCCTCAACTGCTGCAAGTAATTCAAAACATTTGTTGGTAAAAACTAATACATAAATTTATCTCGGCTTAGAAAACGAGAATTACTTACACTGACATGAAAAAAAGATAAGGATTCCTGTCCTCCATCTGGGTGGCAACTACTCGATACACAATAGCACAGAAAGAGAACGGTGAAGACATGGAGTAACTAACTTTTCAGATTCAATTCAAATCAAGTTTGTGCCTGTTTGTGAAATTCTGTAAGCTATGTAAGTTAGCTACATTTAGGAGAAATTGCTAGTAGCAGAAGCAGTAGCGATTGAGTAACTCCATCTTACTTCCTTGAGACCTAGCATGCTACTAAATAATTGAGGGCACGTGTTGGCATTCAGAGCATATAATATCTGTATGCTACATTGCAGGAGCCAATTTAGCTTGAACTTACTGGAAGGATACCTGATGAAAAGTTATAGCATGTTTCCTCTCTTTAAGTCCATTAATACTTCCAAGAAAAATACCATTCCTTGAAAACCAGGATGAAAGATCGAAAAATAGTCATGATCTCTGCAAAAGAAAGCAATGCCTCTTTAATTTCCTCCAAAAAAGGCAATGAAATGCTTTAGGACAATGTAAAGGTTACAGCTTATACTTAGTGTTCAGAACAGTTGGAGATTTATGTGCTCATACTTAAGACATGCTTTTACTGTTCTGGTCAAATATGTCCATGGAAAAATATATTGAAATTTAGTTTCCACAAGAAAAATACCAAATCGCTGGTTCAGCTCATATACCCTGTAAGGAAAAACAAGAAACCATGTAAGTTAAACAGAGGGGGATATTTCGGTGCACAATATGATCCAATATCGTTGCTAGAAAGAAAAGAAACATCAAGCCTAAAATAAATTACGGTAAATAAATCTAGCTTGCCGCAGACTGAAATAGAGTTTGATTAGGAATGTACCAGATCACCAGTATATTAGGAACAAAATAAGCCGTTCCCCTTGGTTGCACAGGTAATGATATCGTCATAGAACTGTTTTCTTTTACGAATAGGTAGAGGAAATACATTGAAAGGTACGCTGTCACAAATCAACCTGCTTTACAGTGTTATGTTCAGAGTTTAACACTACAAACAATAATTGTTGAAATTGATTTTCTTCAGGGAGCTAAAACATTCTAAAATCAAACGAGCTACTACCCTTCATGAAGTCCATTATGTAGGTAATTTATCAAACAAGAAAAATTGTACAACTTTTGAGTAATTATAAATTACCACAAAACTATATTAGCAAGGAAGGAATTATAGATAAGAAAACTACATTGAACCAGGAATAATAAAACAAGCTAACCATGGAAAGAAACAGGAACAAAAAAAAATTAACCTCAAAAGGTATCGTAGTTGTACTATGAATGCATGATATTGTTCTCTCAGTGTATGCTTGGGTCCTGCAAGCAGGAACAGAAATGCAATTGGAGTTGTGTACACAACCTTAATCTTTCTAAACCTATTAATAAAAAGAAGAACAGAAATTAGGAGTTGTGTACACAGCCTCAATCATTCTAAACCTATTAGAAATCGCATCAGGAAGCATTTTGGAGCTATGCTCAAACATCCATGATTGAGAGGAAATGAAGTACAAAAGACTACAGTTTAAGGAGCAGGTTAGAGAATTTTAGAATTCCCCAGGTGTTTACTAAAAGAAAACTAACAGCGGAAAATTATATCAGAAGACCATAACACTACAGCGAGATAAAAATTTCTAAGCCAGACTGACATAAAACAAGCTACCATGCTATAATCTCACTACAACACCACAAAAAACCAAGTTAATTAGATACTGAAATATTTAAAACAGAGGGCATAAGATGAGTGCACAAGAATCCACCCACAATACGACAATGAGCTTATTGTCAAAGTATGTTGGCAATGCCTTATTTTCACATCTCTTGGCACAAACCTAATGGCAAATAATGCAGCAATCTGCTAATGCGTTTTCAATAAAAAATGACAATTATATAGTTAATATCTTCGCTTGTTACTCCTGAATCTGCTAATGCATTTTCAATACAAAAAATGACCCCTCTCCCAGATATTGTATTTGCATGGACATAATATTAGCAATAGCACAACAAGGTGAGAATTCTTTGGACAAACATGTGTCATGCTGGATTCGTGATTCATAAGATGTATATATAGACAACATGATTGAAATGCAGGCAAAAACTCAGGTAATCATTGTCATATAATTCATAAAATTCAAAAAAAACTGCATACTGTATTGCTAGAGATCTATACTAAACTTGCCTACTAAAAATGGCTAGGCCTTTTTACTATCACATCAACCATGTATATGTATTTCTCCAAAAACAAAGGCTATGCACATGAACACCTTCAGGGAGTAGTGGTGGCAAATCAAAGAATGACCAGTAATAATCCTATTTACGTCACCTGCACCAGCGCACCGCCGCCGTCGCCGTCCCCCGCCAAACAAGCACAAGCAGCAACAGAAACCATTTGCCACTATATAATCTTAGGATCAGTTACTGAGATTAAATGGAGAATATGAGCAGAAACATAAAGATCATATCAAAGGCCAGGGTGGATTAGCCTGTTACTATCGAAACCAGGAACTAACCTGGATATATTTATAACTTCATACACTCAAAAGAGATCTCAAATAAAATGATTTCTCAGACTAACAAGAATGAAGACAACATAACAAGTGACCCTGATAAGCAAGATCAACCGACACATCAAATGTAACTTAAATCAATAACTCATGCATGTTTCTAGGAATCACCATCTTAGTCCTTGTAAAGAGGGAGGATGAAATCAAGCACAGTTCTACCGGGGAGGATGAGTAGCTCACATGTCTAAAAAAACATTGCTATATTAACATGGTAATCGATGGTAAGCAACAAACTATGCAAGGGAGAGATTACTAAAACACATTGACAGATGAAGGAATAAAGGTCATCATGGATATATACCTTCAAAGTCAGTTCCCAATAGTCTGTTCATTGGTGATGTGCGGTAATTGATCTATCCAAAAAAAAAAGAAAGAAGAAAACTCTATCAGAGAAGATCCTAACCTGCATGGACCATAACTATCACACCGCTCTTAAGGCCACGTGGCAGAGGGCTCCTTCACCAAGCTCCAATATCACCATCATAATCTCGCGTCTTCCCATCGATTCTTGCTGCAGCCCCAACCAAAGTATGTCATCGCAATTATTTTACAATGTGATATAAAGAAAAGAATAATGATCCAGTATAAAAAGAGGGAATGATACTGCGGAACTAATTATGTCCCAAACATATGAGAACCAAGAAAGGATACATCTTCTCGAAAACCTATACGAGGATGTTCAACATTAATCCTTTTTCCTAAAACTGGAATTACTAAAACAAGCAAGCATACAATTCAGCAGTTGAACCTACGTCATCGTCGAGGAGATGGGGAACGCCGGCCGTCTCACCTCCTTCCCCAATGACCCAGAGTGGCCAGCATCCCCCCACGCAAGGCCTCCTGCGGCACCATGCCACGGCGCCCTGCTCACATTTCGCCGTCGCCGCCACCGCCGCCCTGGCCTCGTCCGGCGCCGCCCACGCGGGTGGAGGGGAGGGAGGCGGGGGCGGCGAGGGGGAGGAGAGGCGGCGGGAGCCGGGAGGAAGGCAGGGGATGCGGCGGGGGTGGGAAAAGGAGGGAGAGAATGAGATGAGGGCGCCGGGCGAGCGGAATAGGGCGGAGGCGCTGAAAGGAAAGGGAGAGAGAGGATGCTGATTGACGGAGGTGGGTCCGACGTGGGTACGCGGCGGGTAAAAATAGGCGCGGTATCAGAAGAATTTCATTTGGCGGCAGAAACATCCACACAGGAACTCCCGCGTTCTATTTTTTTCGTGTGATTTTTCGCGTTCTACTTTTTTTCGTGTGATTTTTCGGTGAAGCTGGCAGGTGGGTTCTCTATAGGGGAAGTTTTTTTTTGAAAAATATTTTAATTTTCTTGAATTTTTAATAGATAGATAAGGCAGCGCCATGGTGCTCATCCAGAAGGTCCGAGACGAGGCTTTCTTTAACGCGTGACACCATGTTAACCCATTAACATAGGCGAGCCCGAGCGTAAATCTCTTCTTCTTATTCCTTTTGAGAATCCAGTGTTCTCGATCGACTATGTACATCACATCGACCTTGAAAAAAGTACAGCCGATTCGACCCCAAACTACACTAAATGGAAGCAGTAAGCTAGTTTAAACCCAACGACCCGAGCAGATCAACTTAAGTACAATATTAATCAAGCAGTTTCGCTGCTTAATAATTAAGCGTGGTTCTTCTTGAAGATCCTGTCGATGACGCCCTCCCTGCCCTGCTCGATCCCCGGCGTCTCCACGCCCACGTCCTTGAGCGTCACCGCCTTCTTCGCCCTGATGCATGAACAACCAAATTAATTAATTAGCTCTCAAGTAGTTACTGAGCAATCAACAAATCCATAATAATCCTATAACAATGGCAGCACAGCAGCGGCGACGTACGGGTAGTCAGCGACGGGGTCGGCGACTCCGGCGGCGAGGCTGCGGTCGTCCTGGACACGCGCGACCTTGCGGAAGAGCGAGCCGCCGACGAAGCGCTCGGCCTCGTCGAGCGCCAGGTCCGGCGCCGCCACCTCGGGCACCGTCTCGCGCTTCTTCTTGTCGACGCGCACGTTGGGCGCGTGCGCCAGCTGCTGCCGCGCCGTGCTGAGCCCCAGCGTCACCGACAGCGCGATCAGCCCCAGCGCCACGTACACCGGCACGTAGTCCCCCCGGGGGAGCTTGCTGCCGGCCTTCGCGCCGCCGGGGTGCGACGCGGTCGCCGTGGCCGCCGAGCGCGACGGGTGGAGGAGGGCGGACGACGCCGCCGGGCGCCGGTAGCAGCGCTGCAGCGCCGCCGCCGCGGCAGTGGAGGCTCGGGATGCCATCGACATTGTTGTTGCTGCGGCGAGCTAGCTGGGCGTGCACGTGCTTGTGCGGAGAGCCAGAGGGAGTGTGTGTGTGTGTGTGTGTGTGTGTGTGCGTGCGTGCGTGCTTGCGACGGCGATGGAGCAGAGAGATCGGACGATGCTTGTGGTTGGTTGATGGGTTGAAGGAAGGTGAGCTCGCAGTGGCGCGGCTTTTATGCGGGCGGATCGGAGGAGAGCGAGCAGAGGGGAAGGAAGAAGCGTCTGGAAGAGGCGGGAGCGAGGTGGCGCGGGAGGCAGCGGGACGTGTCGCGGCGCCGGGACACGCGGCGGGGCCGGGGCGCGCCGGCGTGGCTGCCTCTGGGGATGGAAGCGGCTGGAAGACGACACGGTACGAGTCAGTCGCATCATAGGCCTGGCCTGTACGAGTCGAGTACGTGCCGGCCTGGGTAGGGGCGCCGGCGATGGCCGGTGGACGGGGGGTAGCCTCAGCTCGAAGCGCGGCCGTTGGATTGGAACGGCGACCACAGCGCTAACCGTTTGGTTTGCACCGACCGGCCTGTTGCAGGCTTTACAGTGCAGCCGGCAGCAATTGGGCTCCTTTTCTGTTGCCCGTGACTCTGTTTTCCGTTTATTATTAGCTGATCTTAGCTCTGCGCAAAAAGAATTTCCTTTGGACTGTTAGGCTGGGGTACATCTCCAATGTTCATATACGAAGGTTGAATTTTTTTTCGATTCCCCTAAAAAAATTACTTCCTCAAAGGACAGGGATACCGGGATATCGTGCGACCGGTCGCGCGATTGCAGACCGCGTGACCCGTCTCCCTTCCTCTTCCGTCTCATCTTCTCCCACGCTGGCAGCCTCCGCCGCCCGCCGCCAACCGTCACGCTAACCCGTCGACGCCACCTCCTCCGCCCCCGGGCTGCGACGGCATTCCGCCGCCTCCGCCGCCTCCGCCCCCGCCACACTAATCCACCGGCACCGCCCACCAGAGGTCCCCCACCGCCCGGCCGACGGTGTCATCACCGCTCAGCCCTCCGACAGTCGCCCGCTACCACCGCCGGCCCAGCCGTCGCTTCCGATCCCTCCTTCTATGTCTGCCGGCGACCGGAGGCCCCCCAGGTGACCCCGAAATTCTAGCCCGACGCCAGCCTAACCTCCTTCTCTGACTCCGGCAGTGACGCGTGGCGGCGCGAGCGGGGCTGCGCAAGCCTGGTGGGCCGAGAGTCGCGCGATTGTGCTGGAGCGCGACTGATCGCGATTTAGACTTTTCGAGTTTTAAGAGGCTTTGATTTTATTTTCTTTTTTTGAAATGGAAAGACTTTCCATTAACTAAATATGCTAGTAGAATCGCTAGCGACCAGATCCTCCACACCCGGGGGCGTGCCTTCTCAAACTAGAAACTAGAGCAGTCTCATCGAAGAGTTTGAGCCAAATTCGAATCCGGTACGGCTGGGCTGTGAAGCGCTGAAGGCCCAAGCGCCGAGCAGACACCTGGGCCGATCTGTCCTCCATACCTCTGCAAGCAGGTCCTCACGCTCCGGCGGCACTCGTCGCCACCTCGCTCTGCCCCGCCGCCGGCCGCCGCCTTGTCCCCCGGTTAAGGCGCCGCCGGCTCGCCTAAGGTTCTTAAGTCCCCCTAACACTCTTGCCTTCCTCCTTATTCTCAACCAATTCGTCCGATTCCTGCCTGATCGGTGACATTGCGTAGTTTGCATGTGGGCACCAGCTTCGACATATGAGGATCTTGCTCTGCTTCGTTAAGGAAAACCCCAATGTGCAAATCTGACACTCAAAATTGCTGCAATGCTGCTTCTACTCCATGAGTTATGTCCGGAAGAGCGCAAAATCCCCATCTTCCTTCTTTGGCGGTCTGCCACATATGCAGAACTGTAGGTAGAACCGATGGTGCGCGTGCTCAATACCAGAGTCTGAATATATAAAGGGAAAAGTCTATTTTACAGCCTTCAACTATCACAACAGTCTGATTTTCAACCTTAAACTACAAAGCTGGATAATAAAGGCCATCTAATTGTCAAAACCGTGCAAATTTAGCCCTCAGGGTGCTTTCGAATGTCGTTTTGTATTTTGTAAAAAAATTAAAAATCCAATTATATCTAAAAAATCAAAACCAATTCATCTTAAATCAAAAAAATATGAAACCAGCATCAAAAAATTTCTAAAAATGTATCCTACCTATTATTGCTCTATTTGAATCTTAATTATTCAAAAATAATAGGTATAACTATAAGCAACCAAATACTATGGACATAAAAAATAGATCTAATTAACTAACAATGACAATAGATAGGTTACATTTTTTGAAAACATTTGATACCGATTTTGTATTTTTTGACTTAAAATGAATTACTTATGAATTTTTTAGTTTAAATTTCAATATTTTTAATTTGAACAAAATGAAAAACCACCTTCGAAACTACCATAAGGGCCAAATTTGCACGGTTTTGACAGTTGGATGGGCTTTGTTATCCGGTTTTATAGTTTAAGGTTGAAAATCGGACTATTGTGATAGTTGAAGATTGTAAAATAGACTTTTCCCATATATAAATGTGCCTGATGGCACTAATGTATAGGCGCAGTGTCTGTTTTTCCTCAATTATAATATAGTAGTATAATGTAAAATCATGACCACATGACCGTGACACTCCGCTACGGCGAGTCATTGGTGGACTAGTTGTTTAATGAGACGATAATTTGTCAATAGTTTTTTTTTCCACTCAGTACAATGCACTGACTTCTTGTTGACTGCAGAAAGAACGAACTGTTGATTTCATGGGTAAGCAAATGAAGCCAATTCATGGAGCCAAAAAGCTGGCCTTCAAAAGAAAACCGGCAAAGTTTCAGTTAGATAATTTTCCTGAGGTCAACAGCTAATTGCTACCGAAAATCCATTATGTAAATGCATATCATTTTTAATTTTCTGGGATGATTGACTTTACCTTTCTACTGCAAGTTTGTTATTCCCAACTTATTTTTTTTTCTTTCCCTGATGTCCAGCTTCTCTTGTTCACGGTACTCAAGTTTTTACCGCTGAGAGATGCTGCACGTGCCAGTGCTGTTGCTCAAAGCTGGCTGCATGCTTGGAGATTTTACCCAAATCTGGAATTCACCAGTAAGTCGTTCGGTCTTAATAAGCGTGTGCATGTGGCAAAAAGGAAAGCAAAGTTTGTCAGCTGTGTCAACACCATTATCCGAAACCATGCTGGAACTGGGGTGAAGTCATTCACTATCAAGCACAGCCTCAATAACCAGAAGTATGCCCATTATCTTGATCGCTGGATATACTTCGCAGTCAGTTCAGGTGCCAAGGAACTGACCTTTGACCTAGTCCCACGGCGACATCCTCATCATGGTGATATCCAGTACAGCTTCCCGTCCTCTAATTTTGCAGCTCCAGAACATACCTCCATCGAGCATCTGAAGCTTGGCTTTTGCTATTTGAGGTCATCAACAACATTTGTTGGCTTAAGAAACCTGAAGACTCTCCACTTGAGCTATGTATATTTAGTTAGTGAAGATTTAGAGAGCTTATTGGATTATATCCTTGCAGTAGAACAGTTGAAATTAATGTTCTGTCCAGGGCTAGAATACTTGAAGATATCTTATGCACCATGTAAGCTAAACTATGTTGAAATTATGTTGTGTTGGCTAAAAGCAGTGGAAATTGGTGTTCAAAATCCTGTGACCTTCAAGTATTGTGGGGGTGCTGATGCCAAATTTGTTCCAACCGGAGCATCTGTGTTAAAGGAGGCTACCTTTGATATCACAACAGGGGATGCTACATAATTTGCCTTTTCTGAACTTGCACTACATCTGCCAAATCTTGAGACATTGTTTCTGATTGGATATACCGAGGTTTGTGATTGGAAAGTTATTGGTTCACAAACCCCCAAATACTACTATATAATATCTTCACCATATTTTCTATCCTGGAGAACTCCACTGCCCTTGAGTGCTTGATCCCGGACCCCAGGCTCGACACATCTGTGTGGAGATGTGTGGAGATACTCAACCGACAACACCAGTCTCAAGAGCTTGATATTGTTTGACATTGGCACATTGCTATGTCCAGATTCATCAGAAAGGCAGTTCCTTCGCATGTTAAATTATCTTTTCCGTGTTGGCTAGATATGGTTGCAGCCAGAGAATTAGCTACAACATTAGTATTTAGGCCTGCCATCTGGTCATAGTGTAAGAATATGACCATAATAATACGGATCTTTGCGGTAAAACTTGATTCAATAATCATGAGAAAAAATCTGACAATTATAGAAATCCAAATGGGCGGCCGGGCCCTAGCCCATCTGGCCCGGCCCGTTGCGGTCTGGCACTATGTAGGCACTATAGGTTATCGTGCCGGGCCGGGCCAGGCTGTCGTGCCGACCTGCCGGCCTAGACCCGACACGACGGCATGTTTTTTGTGTCGGGCCGGCACAGCGGCCCGACTGGCCCATCGGGCTATGGCCGGCCCAAGGGCTAGGGCGACGGTAGCGCGGCCCCGGCGACCACAACGGCGACGTGCGGCAGGAACGGCCATGTGGCAAAAAGGAAAGCAAAGTTTGTCAGCTGTGTCAACACCATTATCCGAAACCATGCTGGAACTGGGGTGAAGTCATTCACTATCAAGCACAGCCTCAATAACCAGAAGTATGCCCATTATCTTGATCGCTGGATATACTTCGCAGTCAGTTCAGGTGCCAAGGAACTGACCTTTGACCTAGTCCCACGGCGACATCCTCATCATGGTGATATCCAGTACAGCTTCCCGTCCTCTAATTTTGCAGCTCCAGAACATACCTCCATCGAGCATCTGAAGCTTGGCTTTTGCTATTTGAGGTCATCAACAACATTTGTTGGCTTAAGAAACCTGAAGACTCTCCACTTGAGCTATGTATATTTAGTTAGTGAAGATTTAGAGAGCTTATTGGATTATATCCTTGCAGTAGAACAGTTGAAATTAATGTTCTGTCCAGGGCTAGAATACTTGAAGATATCTTATGCACCATGTAAGCTAAACTATGTTGAAATTATGTTGTGTTGGCTAAAAGCAGTGGAAATTGGTGTTCAAAATCCTGTGACCTTCAAGTATTGTGGGGGTGCTGATGCCAAATTTGTTCCAACCGGAGCATCTGTGTTAAAGGAGGCTACCTTTGATATCACAACAGGGGATGCTACATAATTTGCCTTTTCTGAACTTGCACTACATCTGCCAAATCTTGAGACATTGTTTCTGATTGGATATACCGAGGTTTGTGATTGGAAAGTTATTGGTTCACAAACCCCCAAATACTACTATATAATATCTTCACCATATTTTCTATCCTGGAGAACTCCACTGCCCTTGAGTGCTTGATCCCGGACCCCAGGCTCGACACATCTGTGTGGAGATGTGTGGAGATACTCAACCGACAACACCAGTCTCAAGAGCTTGATATTGTTTGACATTGGCACATTGCTATGTCCAGATTCATCAGAAAGGCAGTTCCTTCGCATGTTAAATTATCTTTTCCGTGTTGGCTAGATATGGTTGCAGCCAGAGAATTAGCTACAACATTAGTATTTAGGCCTGCCATCTGGTCATAGTGTAAGAATATGACCATAATAATACGGATCTTTGCGGTAAAACTTGATTCAATAATCATGAGAAAAAATCTGACAATTATAGAAATCCAAATGGGCGGCCGGGCCCTAGCCCATCTGGCCCGGCCCGTTGCGGTCTGGCACTATGTAGGCACTATAGGTTATCGTGCCGGGCCGGGCCAGGCTGTCGTGCCGACCTGCCGGCCTAGACCCGACACGACGGCATGTTTTTTGTGTCGGGCCGGCACAGCGGCCCGACTGGCCCATCGGGCTATGGCCGGCCCAAGGGCTAGGGCGACGGTAGCGCGGCCCCGGCGACCACAACGGCGACGTGCGGCAGGAACGGCGCGACGGCGGGCGAGCGGAGGCAGGCGAGCGGCACTCGCACAGCGGCGCGCGAAGGGCGATCGGTGGCGGCGACGCGCAGGAGGGTGGGCGGCAGCTCACAAGGTGGGGGGAGGGTTAGGTTTTGGGTGCAGCTTTTAAATCGAGATCGGCCTTTAATGGACTAGCTTGTTAATTGGGCCGTGCCTGGGCCGCCATCGTGCCATCCCCGTCCTCGATAAGCTTAACGGGGAAAACGTCCCCTGTCCCCGTCCTCGGAGGATCCCTGTTAACACCAAAAATTGACATCAGGAAGAGGCTGACATGTGGGCCGGATTTGGTGAAAAGATAAACATCGTTCTGCTAAGAAAGCTTATCTTCGAGAGGCGTTCGGCAAAGGCATTCTGCGGTCGGGAGTCCGTCGCCGATTCGGCAAGGAGCTGCTCTATGGAAAGCATTCGGGAACGCGTGATGACGTGGATTGAATACAAGGAAAAAGCCGATTTGATAAAGAGTGCGAGATGAATACGGCACTTCGACGTATTTCTTTGGAAATAAACGTTTTGTAATCGTAGTCGACTAGGAATCGTGTCAAAGTCTGGGTATAAATATAAACTCATGACAATTGTAATAGGGATCAGAAACAATCATACAACAAACCAGCCTCGCGCCACCTTTTCGAGTCCTTTAGTCGTGTCGTCGAAATCTTCGAGAGGAACCATCGATCCGTCGACCTCCGTAAGTATCGACAACCTTGTTTAGAGTATATCATGTGGTGGATTGATCTATTCTTGGTTGGTGGCGTGATTTTAAACAAGTCGTATCATGCGGTGGATTTACTTGTTTGATTCTACGCCTGACGGGTTCGAGGGTATCTAGACATGCGGTAGACTAGTGCTTTTAGACCTATGCATTCTTGTTTATTAGAGATTTACGATCGTGCTTTCACATTTATCATGTTTTATGCCCGTTAATCGGTTGTATTTAAGTATTGTAACAATCATCCAATTAAATACCGATCTTTCATCGTGATGACGTCATGCGGTCGGCAGTATGCTTTCTTACGCGCTCTGCCGAATATGCTGTGAGTGCCTGTATTGCCGACAGATAGCTTGTTCATAGCTATATGCCGATCAAAGACAGATAGCTTTTTCATAGCTATATGCCGATCAAGATTGGCCTTGCAAGCCGTAGAGATGGAACTGTCTGGTATCATCCGGCATGTTCCAGGTTTTTATATCTAAACATTTTTTCTTCCTTTGTCAGTTTCAGGGAAAATTGACTGGCACGTTTCCAGATTCAAAAGCTCAAGCCACGTGTGAAGCCAGCTGATTCAGCTTGCTGTGTGCTTGGCGTGAGAAGCCGATTTTGCGTCAACAGAGACGCAGGGCTGCACGAGGGCGTCATGGTTAATGATTAAAACTTGCTTTTTACCAACATGTACCATACCTATGCTAGACAATAACTACTCACTCTGGAGCATCAACAGATGGTGAAAACTGCTGCAGAACAATTCATCAAGAAGTGTTTGCTGTCTTTTGCCAAGAACAGGAGTGGTGCATCGTTTCTCAAGACAGACCTTCCAAGAGTTTTACTGCCTGGACAATCTGATCTTAATGAAGAAGAAGAAAGGGAGAGGTTCTCTGGTCTGTTATATAAAGCTCTGGGGGATACAATGACCAATCATAACGTTGCATTCTTGAACAGCTTTAGATGCATAATGATCAGCATTTTTGGTCAACAAGTGGACAAGCCTTTTGAACAAGCATATGGGCAAGTTGGTGGACCAACATATTTTAATGTTCAAAAACCTCATGGTAAAGGAGCTGCCGAAGAAACTGGAACTTCTGGTTCCAAGGGTGCGAATGGTCAACCAGTTCAACAAGATCCTCAGCAAGCAATACCAAAACCTCGCACATATGGTGAGGCGGCATTCGGCACCACAGCAAATCCACCTGCTTCTGCTTACAAGATATCTCCTTTGAATAACAGGTTGCAGAGGGATATGTATGGGAATGGATATACAGAATTCATGGATTATAATGCTATTGATGCTCTCCCAAATCCTGGGTATGCTAGTAATGCAGGAATGACTGCTGGAAGGACAGGAAATCAAGACATTAATTTGAAAAACCCATGACAATATAGTCTATTG
>OAMR01000279.1:1534442-1571696 GCA_900205405.1 Echinochloa crus-galli
TCCGGTGGATTAGAGCTCGAAATCAATCTGATAGGTAAAATTGCAGAAGGATTTAAGTTCTAAAGATTATAATGATTTAATGATGGATGAATTAGAAGATCTACATATGATTCGTCTCAAGGCCTTGGAAAATATTGAGAAAAATAAGGTGCGGATTGCTAAATATTACAATAAGAGAGTGAAAGTTAAGCAATTTGCAGAAGGAGATTTAGTTTGGAAGGCATTATTGCCGATTGGTACTAAATACAGTGCGTTCGGTAAATGGTCCCCAAATTGGGAAGGTCCCTTCAGAGTGGTTAGATGCGTGCCTGGAAATGCATACATTTTGAAAACTTTACTGGGGGAAGAATTCACTGCGGCTATAAATGGAAGATATTTGAAGAAATATTATCCAAGTGTTGAAGTTGATCGTTGATTAGTGTGCTAATTGTCAGAATAAAGGAAAATAGCCGGTGTTCGGGAAGAAGCCGCCTTCAGAGCAAAAAATTCCAACAAAAGGGAAAATAGCCAATACTAGATTGTATTGCCCTTAGTGCAAAAATTGCGTCATAAACTTGACAAAATTATCACATCAGGACTGCAAAAGATAAGTTTTATTGCCAGAATTCCATAATCCCTAGTACAAACTAATGAAACAGCCTGTTCAGTATAGACTGGGAATGGAATCGGCAATAGCAGCGCCATGGCCATCAAGACGATCAATGGAGGCTTCAATGTCGTCGATGTCTTCTGGATTGCCGTTGGCGAAACCGACCGGCATCCTGGAATAGTTAGTGCCGGTACGGGTCGACATGGCGACTAAGCCCATGGCGGCACCCAGGCGAACGCCATGGAGGGCCACCTCGTCGACGCGGCCTGCCACTGCACCAAGGCGAACCTCTGGTGTGTCCCCTTGGCGTTCACCTTGTTCGCCAGCTCCTCCACCAGCGCCTTCAGCCGATTGAGCTCGGCGTCGCGGCCTACCAAGAACAGAAAGAGGCGAAAAGAAATTTAAACTGCGATTCAAAAAGGATGATGCCGGATGTGCTTGAAGAAGGTCAAAGAATTACCTGGAGAGCTTGATCTTGGAGCGCCATTTGAAGGTTGAAGCTCGCAGAGGTCGATGAACTAGGGTTTGGATTTGGACGAAGCTTCGAGGATTTAAGAGAGGAAAAAGCGGGGATTGAGCTGAGATGGCCCAGAAACGCTGAGTATTTATGGTCAATTCCGAAATAAAAGAATCTTTTATCCCGAAATTGAAGGGGCATGTGTTAACACCAAAAATTGGCACCTGAGAGAGGCTGACAAGTGGGCCAGATTCGGTAGAAAGGTTCCATTCGGCAGGAAGGCCTTCTTCAAAGCAATCGGCAAAGATGCTCTGCGGTCGGGAATCCGTCATCGTTCGGCAAAGGAATTATTTCACAGTTGGAAACGGAAGCATTCGGGAAAGCGTGATGACGTGGATCGAATATAAGGAAGAAACCTATTTGATGAAGAATATGAGATGAATACGACACTTCGACGTATTTCTTTGGAAATAAACGTTTTGTAATCATAGTCGACTAGGAATTGTGTCAAAACCAGGGTATAAATATAAACCCATGGTGATTGTAATAGGGATCGAATAATCTTACAACAAACCGGCCTTGCGCTAACTTTCGAGTCCTTTAGTCGTGTCGTCGAGTTTCTTTCGAGGGGAATCATCGATCCGTCGACCTCCGTAAGTATCGACAACCTTGTATCATGCTTAGTATCATGCGGTGGATTTAAGCTTGATTCAAGAAGGCTTTCTTTTTAGATCATGAGCCATGCGGTAGGCTAAGATTTAGCTTGGAGCAAGTTATCGGCTCTATTAGATTTTGGCAAAGATCTAATAGATTCATTAAGTTACCTTGTGTTATTTGGGTTTTACTTTATGTTTAATTCATATAAATTGTCACGTGTCGCGGGTTCAAACTTGTTGATTTTGTATGGATCTTGACAGAGCCGGGTATCATGCGGTAGATGCAGGTTTTTGGGTCGTTTTAGAACTAATCATCCGGTGGATTTGAGCTCGAAATTGACCTGATAGATCTATCATCGTTGACAAAGTTTGTTCCTTCTTCATGGAACCCGATTCGGCTATTTAGCCGTATTCGGTAATCCCTTCATGAGTGAAACATGTTCGTGACTTTGTTTTAAATAATGAATGCTTTTAGCCTTCCATGTTTAGAGTATATCATGCGGTAGATTGATCTATTCTTGGTTGGTGGTGTGATTTTCAAACAAGTTGTATCATGCGGTGGATTAATTTGTTTGTTTTTATGCTTGACGGGTTCGAAAGTATCTAGACATGCGGTAGACTAGTGCTTTTATCCTATGCATTCTTGTTTACTAGAGATTTACGATCATGCTTTTCACATTTATTATGCCTCATTCTTGTTAATCATAATCGGTTGTGATTAAGTACTGCAGCGATCATTTAATTAAAAACCGATCTTTCATCATGGTGACGTCATGTGGTCGGCAGTGTACCTCTTGCATGCTTTGCCGATTATGTAATGAGTGCCTCGATTGCTGACAGATAGCTTGCTCGTAGCTATATGTCATTCGAATTTGGCTTTGTAAAGCCGTAGATATGGAACTGTCTGGTATCATCCGGCACGCTACAGGTTTTTTTATCTAAACATTTTCTTCCTTTATCAGTTTCAGGGAAAATTGACTGGCACGCTCTGGATTCAAACGTTCACGTGTAAAGCTAGCTGATTCGGCTTGCTGTGTGCTTGGCGTGAACTGCAGATTTTACGTCAACACACTATACACTACCCGATGTATAGTGCCGAGCCGGTCTAGACATTATTGCTGATGGACCGGACCGTGTTCGGGCCGTGCTTTTATGAACCGTGTTTCGGGCCGCCCAATGGGCTCAGCCCATTTGTATTTTAATACTGATAATTATGTAAATATACCTTGTTCTATATTATTTAAACTTGCCTAATGTTCTTTTTTCTTCTTTTTACCTTATGACTTATGATATTATATTCTCTATCGATGGAACATAGAACATATGTACGTGTTTACTGAGTCACTGTCTGTATGTACCTGTGTGGCGCGCTGTGTGGCAGTAGTCGTCGAGAGCGTGAAACTGCCGGCACTGTCCTTGCTTTTATATTTAGCAAAGAGACATGACGATCATCGAGAGAACGCCGCCGCGCCTGTTGTTGATAAGAAGTGCCTGTTAGCGAACCGCTAGCAGACAACCATCCGTCGGTCACATCTGCACTGACGTAAGCACAGACTCCATTTGCGGTTGTCCATCAGCGTGCAACTACCAATTAATCCACCGGCCAGTTAGCACTAATACTTATAAGGTACTCCCTCTGATTTAAATGTCGTTTTGAACAACGACACGGTCTTTTAAAACGTAACTTTGACTTCTTACTTTTACAAAAATATTTATTAAAAAATAGTCTATGTACTCCCTTCGTTTAGGTAAAGGAAGTCGTTACAAGGATACGGTCATCAAAGCATAACTTTGACTTCTCTTTTCTATAAAATAAAAATATTTCATAAAAAGATATATTTGTATACTTTTATAAATGTAAATTTCAATACTAATCTATTTATATAATTTTCACATTTCCAAACTCAATAGCTTAAATGTTATTGATGATTTATATTCCCAATGTTTGACTCAAACCTTATCCAAGACGACTTTCTTTACTAATCCGGATGGAGTATGCTTTTATGAAATATTTTTTAAAATAAATCTATTCATATAGTTTTCACATTTTCAAACTCAACGACTTAAAAGTTATTCGTGATTTATATTCGCAATATTGGACTAAAATCTTATCCAAAACAACATCTAAATACTATACGGAGGAAGTATACTTTATCACATGTTTACATATGTATCATGCTACACGTAGTACACCCTTTATGCAAATGGGCGGGGGTAGCACTCGAGCTTGGGACGTCGACGGGGATCCTGGGTGACGATGGGGTCGGCCTTCGTGTGACACGCATGAACGAGCACATGTGACAAGCATGAATGAGCGCAGGGAGGGAGGAGGAACGGTGTGGAATGGAAGATAGAGTGCGGGAATAGATAAAAAGCAGTGGTAGCGGAAATGGAAGAGAGAGAGTGTGTGGGAATAGATAAAAAGCAAGTAAGGGCCTTCCTACTCCACCCTCTGAGAAGGGGCTGGAGGGGAAAAAGTAGGGTCTCTAGACTAAATCCGAGTAGAGTCCCTAGCAGAGTGCGTTTTTTGACTATTGATCCATACTCAATAAGTAGGAGCTTGAGTAGGGGCCTTGTTGGAGTTGCTCAAACATATTAAGGAAGTGAAGAGCGAATTAAAACTCCTTATTATAACTTACTAATATTAACCATCATATTAAATTTTTAATGTTACAATTACACATTAATTTACATAATATGCACGTGGATGCAGTGATAGAATACGCCAACAGCCCAGACAACAAATTCGCTCGAACTAACTGAATTTCATTAGGGTACCCAAGTGGTGAAAAATTGACATGCAACCAAAGGTCCTGACATGGCATGCAAGGAGAGCATACCCTTCTATAGGATCTAGGATTAACAACTAGAGGGGGGTGAATAGGCGGTTTTAAACTTCAATCACAACACTAAAGAAATTTAATTAGAACCACAAGGTGAATTAAATCTATAGCTATTCTAAGCCTATGTTGAGAGGTTTGCAACCTAGGATGACAAGCAACAATTCAAGTTCTAGGTAAATAACTTGCACACAGTGTCAATGGAATCACGAGCTCCAAGCCGTCTAGGAGGCGGTAACCTCCAAGAGTAACAAATCAACCACAGGCTCAATGAAATCCTAGTGCCACAATGATCAAATCCTTGATGCAATGCACTAGAAGCTCTCAATCTCACAAAGAAATGCAATCTCAAAGCAAGTGAGTGAGAGAGAGGAGAACGAGGGCTCTAGAATGATTATCAAGCTTTTCAAAATGCCAAGAGACTCCCCATGCCCACGGGGTGGGAGTATATATAGCCATCTCCTCAAAACTAGCCGTTATGTGCAAACTCAGTTCAAAATCATGCATCGCGGACCGTCCGCCCGACGGTCTCGGACCATCAGCGTTCAAATCTCAACGGCTATACGAGAAGTCAAACGTGTGTCAGAGCTAACCGTTAAGGGCCGTCGGACTGTCCGCCAGAGACCAGCAGACCGTCCGCCAGAGACCCGCGGACCGTCCGCGTGCACAGCGAACCATCCGCCAAGGCACGGCCGGACGGTGTTCCCCTCTGGAACCCCGAGAAACGCCTCTGTTAGATTTAATTCGGACTGTCCGACCACATGGCACGGACAGTCCGCCGAACGTTGCTCAGCACATCAAAGTCAACACACGAGGGCCCACAAGTCAACACACTACGTATCGTTCGCGAAGGAGCCGCGGACCGTCTGCCATCCGTTTGGACCAGTCCGATTGGAATTTTTACAGGATTTATCTTTTCCCTTTTAAACTGAATTTCTCGGACAGTCCGCCAAGCCCCCGTGGATGGTCCGCCAGCCACGACTTGGCTGGATTATCAGTAGATTTGCAATGTGCCCATATCCAAGTTAGTCACCACAAATTCTAAATGCACTACATGCAATTCAAGGACCATTGTGGCACTAATATTTCATTGAACCAACGAAGTTGATCCCTCTTGATAGTACGGCTATCCAGTCTATCAACCCGGTCATATTTCATCCTCTAATCACCTCATGACCGGTCAAATTTAAAAGCCCAATCATATACCTTTGCCTTGAGCTTCCCATGGTCCATAGCACACATGCTATCCACACATCTATATTTGAAGCTCGTTGCAGCTCTTGGGACTAACCTATTCTCATATTCTCAAATAAAATTGTTAGTCCACAAGTGTTGTCATTAATTATCAAAACTTAATTAGGGGCCTAGATGCCTTCACCTTCCTGCCGGCGTCGAGGGCGTCGTCATCGGCGAACTTGCAGCTGCCTCCGAGTCGGGCCACGGGAGCTTTCTGCTTTCATAGCCACCACCCGCCAGCACGTATGGTTGGTCAGCTGCAGACACCGCCGCACGGGCAGGCACGAATGCAACCATTGTTAGAAACGAGCATGACCGGGAGTTGGGGGCGAATGCTGGCGCATAGACAAGAAGAGGAGAGGCGTGCGGGATGGTACCAGAAGACGACGAGGAGATCGGGGCGGGTGGTGTGTCGACGACGAGCGACCGGGGTGGCTCTCTGAAGTGGACGACGGCGCCGCCGCTGGAGAGAGGTGGTCAGGTGGGGCTCGCCGGCGCAGCGTTGTGGCCAGGATTCGTAGCAGGGAGGGGTGGAGGTGCTAGCCGCTGCGTCTCTTGATCCCGGGGGAAGCCGCGGTGGAAGGGATTGGCCGCAAGCCGGTGGACGGTGGCAGGGGGCGTGACTTGGGGGCTCTCGCGGCTCTCCTCCACTGCTCCGAAGAGGGGGGTTTAGAGAGAGAGGTAGGGAGGGGGAGAGAAAGCTATCTACACGCGTGGCAATGAACCCTACAAGCAGGGACGGAGCCAGGAAAAATTTCAGGGGGAGGGGGGGCTGAAGTATAAAACTATATCGACGTAACACCGCTATGATCTCTAAAATAGACAAATATAATAGTTGAGCCCTTCCTATTATACGTATTTGAGTACAAATTTTAAAGAAAAATCCTGCGAGTCTACATATCTGCGAGCAGTAGGGGGGGGGGGGGCTGGAGCCCCTCCCGCCCCCCTCGCTGCCTCCGTCCATGCCTACAAGGTGGTGTCAACTGTATATCTAATTTATATTCACTTGGGTAATTGATGATAAATCAATAGATGGTGTAAAAAACAAAACTACTCGTCTTTTATCTTAAAACTAAACATCAGTATACATACATTGTGTATCCTTGTAAACCTTGCTTCAGAAAAAATAATTAAGACCAGAGTGAATTCTAAATTTAATAAAGTTATCACACATGCCTTGTTATCGATGTACACTTCGTCTTCCATCATTCTAAAAAATGGCCACCGTATTCTCTATTGTCATAATTGTTTCTTGTCACGATTGTTTAGTATTTGTGCTACCTTTTCGTCATTTATGAGCGTCTATTTCTCCCTTTTCTTCATTTCATCCATTCTATTAAATTTTCATCATAGATCTACAATAGCCACAACGATTTATTTCAACCTAAGTTGGCATGAGTTATATGGAACAAGGTACCATTACCAACCACACACACATACACACAAGCACGGTATACTGGACTAAAAAACAGACTTCAAAAAGATATATTAGGTAATTCACTCTATGACTATGCGTACATGCAAATTGCAACGGAAAGGTTCATCATATGCATCATTGTAGACATATACAACAACCATATATGAAAATTTGATGGATTTCTTAGTTCATAATACCATTGTATCCTATAAAGTTGCAAGTATTCTATTTTAGTTATTTTTTCAGTTAGACAATGCTATTTACATGGAATTTAGATGATTAATAAAAGCATCGTAAAAACAATGACTTGTCGATATAAGCAACTTTGGTGCACCATGAACTTTGAATATCATATTTTTCATACTCCATAGATAGCAAGTAGTTTCATCTTTCACGTATTTTTCAAGTATCTTCCGTTAGCATGGACAAACAATTAGGAAAAAAAATCTAGTTTACATGAGAAGTCACTATGTTGATTGAATCTGGCTTAGATAAATTAAAATACATCCAATTCATTGTTTTGTTCACGCCTAGTCAAAATTACCCATTATGCTAAAAATAATAAAATACACTATATGTTTCAAATTATAGATTACTTTAGCTTTTTAATACATATTTTTTTGCTATGTATCTAAACATAGTGTATACCTCAACCGATTCAAAGTTATCTGTCCTCTTTTTGAAGATGAACCATCAACAACTTGGTGGTGAACTTACTGTAGATTAGTTGGTAAGGTTCTTTATGGTCGAACCTATTAATTCAGGTTTGAGTCATCGGCTTGGCACGTATGTATGTCACATTTTCTAGATTTATTTCAAAAATTAATAGGCATTATCTTTTTAATGGTAGGCGATGTTCCCATCGTCAATGAGATGACTATGGTGACTTTGTAGATCTCAAGATTGGATTTATCGAAGATGTACATGGATGTAGGGTTTGCATAGATGTATTCATGAGAGTGAGTGTGATAAAAAATAAAAACTTGGCGATTAGGGTATTCTGACGATTTTTCTTGAAATTAATTTTTTTGAGGAGATCTTGAAATTAATTAACATAGGGCCTGTTTGGGACCGTTTATAAGTGGCCTATCGATGAAAATAAGCCATAAGCCCATCCAAAGATTTTGATTATAGCCCTGTTTAGTTCCCTTCCACTTCTCAAAATTCTCTCTCCAAACTTCACTATTCACCTATCACATCAAATCTCTCTCCTCATGTATGAAGCACTAAACGTGGGTAAATAAAAAAAACTAAATACATGGTTTTGATGTACACGACGAGACGAATCTTTTGAGCCTAATTAGGTTATGGTAGGACAATGTATACCATAAACAAACAAAAAGTGCTACAGCGTCCGATGTGACTTTTTCACTTCACTTTTTACCTTTCTCCAGGAACTAAACACCCCCTATTTTCTGCTTAGCCCGCAAGCCGCTTAAGGAAAAGCAAAAATTCTCAAAAAAAAGGGGGAAAAGCAAGAAAACAACGTGAAGCAGGCTTTTCTCATACGCCGGCCGGAACCCCGCTTCTCTTCTCTCCCGCTTCTCTCGGTCTCGCCCTCGCCCTCTCTCTCCGTCGCCGAGACCATCGGTGCCGCCTCCCTCCGGTCGACGGATCCGCGGCGCCCCCCTCCCCTCCCCTCCTCCCTCTCCCGCCAACAGATCCGTGCCGCCCTCCCTTCCTCGCTCTCCTACCGACGGATCCAGGCCTCCCTCCCTCTGTGCCGCTCTCCTACCGACGGATCCAGCAATCTCTGCGCTTGGCCGGGAGCCAATCGAGGGAGAGGCGACGCCGCCACACCGGCCACGGTCCCGACGCAGTGCGGAGTCTGCATCGTCAGCCTCCCTCTCCAGGACGACACCCCACTCCCTGCGTGGGCAAGGTAACTCCTGTTCAACCTGTAGAGGAGGTAGATGAGGCCATGGTAGTAAAGGTTATGCATGAAGAATTGTGGAAAGATTCATGGATTGTTAGTGCAACAGATTGAGAGATTGTTAATGAACTGCTAGTGCAAAATATTCAGATTTGGTAATGAATTGTTCATGTTCGTTCTGCTAGCGCAAAGATTTACAAATTGTTAGTTCATCCTATATTGTCAAGTTCCCTTGCTATTAGCTGTCAATCTTACTAACTGGATAGTTATGCATCTGTCACAAATTAATTTTGCATATTGGATGTCAATTTTCCTGGTACTTGCAGCTGTCATGTAGCTTATTGAGAAAAAAGATGAGGTATTATTAGCATTAGGGGCATTCAGGTCATTTTATCAACCAGGACAGAGAATCGCCAAAAGTCCCTGAAGATAAATAAATTCGCATCGAGGCCCACCCTGTTCAACCCGCCATCCTCCACCCCGATCCCCAAATCTCCCAAACCCTAGCTCGCCGGAGCCCACGCTCCCCGGCGACTCCTCCGGCCGATTCGTCGCGGCTACCGTGTGATGCGTACAGAGAATCGGAGCTGAGCGACTGGTCCGTTTGGTTTCGATGGCCTCGCAGTCCCCGCCGGCGCCTCCCGCCGTGGAGGCGCGCTTCGCGGATCTCTGCAAGGTCAGATCTCTCGCGGCCCTCCGCACGCTGGTGTGGTTTTCCTGCGTTTTGACGTCTTAAGTTTTGCGGGGTGGGTGCGTTCGTGCAGGAGCTCGGAGTGGGCGAGGGCGTCGCCGGCGAGGCCGCGGCACTGCTGGATGAGGTGAAGGGCGCGCTCCTTGCGGCGCCTTCGGTCGGAGGCAGATCGGTGAGATTCTGTGTGCCTTAAACCTTCGATTAATGTGTCGCTTGTGCTAAATGGAGCGTGAACGGACCACTGCAGGCTAAGGATGCGGAGAGGCTCTGCTTCGCGTTCGTGCTGTACTGCGTGGTAAAGCTGAAGGGGCGGAAAGAGGGCTCCCGGGTCAGGCTGTGTGAGATATTGAAAGGCTGCAAGCTCAAGTGGGTGATGTTCTGTTACGATTAAGTTGTGGTTTTGTTATCTTTAGGGTTTCATTGAGTTGGTTGCGGTTGACCTCGATTTGGTATGCAGGTATGACGATTTCTTCAAGGAAACACAGCAGCTTGGTCTGAAGATTGAGAAGATTCTAGAGAGGCGTTATGGGCGGGATTGGGAAGGTCAACTTGAGGTGGGTAGAGAGTTGGTCTTATTTTGTTTTGAAAAAGATGGAGATCCAGGGAGGCCCTAACTTTCTTGTTTCTGCATGGGGCTTTGGAGTTGTGAAAAACAGCTGAAGCAGTTGGAGAGTTTGGTAAATTTGCTGGCCGATGCAAGCAGGTAAATATTGCGTCATGCCTTGTACACAATTTGACATTGCAAAATTGTTGATGAATTTCCATTTCTTTTATTGAGATGTGATGCTGATTGTCAGTAAGAGTGTGTTACTAATTATAACTGCTGATTAATTTGTTGCAACTTAATTCATCTATTTGTTTGTATGGTAGTAAAAGTCTTACCAATGTTCTCATGAAATGCCAGGTTTTATCGTAAAGCATACAATGAACTATTCGCAAGTGCATCTACTGATCAGGAACCTGGATCAGCAACAAATACTCCTGAGTATGTTCTTTTTGGGTGGCATCTCTTCTTAATGCTTCGTTCGAGATCACCAGAACTGTTTAAGGACCTGGTATCCTGCATCCACGGATTGGTTGCTGTATTGGTCAGTTTGCTTTTCTTCCTTCCATTATATTTCATTATTGATTTTTGAATTTTGCCTTCCTTAATACTGTGAGCTGAAGTAACCACAAAACTGTTTTGAAATGCAGGCCATACTTTTAATTCATGTGCCTGCTAAATTCAGGAGCTTCACGATTGAAGGATCTTCTCACTTAAGTAATTGTTCTTCACATTTTTGTCAATTGCTCCTTCTAATTTATTTGTTCAGCATATAACACATATTTTTGTTTGTTTTGTTTTTTTTTGAATCCAGTCAAACAAACTGAGAAAGGCGTGGATATTATTGGTTCTTTATGTCATAACTATCATACCTCTGAAGAACGCTTGAAAGAAATGATGGGCAAAGCTCACAAGGCAATAGGGGACTTCTTCAGCTTGAAAGCACTGAGTGCTTCAAATTGCAAAACAGAAAATTTGGATAAAATAGACACAGGCATGGAACCTACCTCCCTCGCATTTGTGTGCATGCATACTGAGCTGTTGTTGTGTCACGCGCTTTAATTAGCTGAAGTATTATATTAATGTTCTACTGCAGATGGTCTGATGTGTTTCAAAGGTCTCATTGAAGAGGAGAGTTTCCAGCCAAATTTGGAAAAATTGGAGACTCTATGTAATTCCAATTCCAATAACTGGGAAGGGGAGCTTGACTTGAAGTTATTTCTCAGCAGTGACTATATTCCCTGTGCTGAGAACTCATCTGGGGGCTCCGCTAATTTAGGAAGTTCAAAGGTATATCGTTCATAACCATTTAGTAATCTAGCTTGAATTCTTTTTGCAGGTTATTTCAGTCGTTTTGTTTTCTTCTTTTGCAGCGTGCCTTCGAAACATTAGCATCACCCACGAAGACAATAAAGAACATGTTGACTGTCCCTTGTTCCCTTCATCACCTGCCAATGGTGCCTCAGTCAAGAGTGTGCAAATGACACCAGTAACTTCTGCCATGACGACAGCTAAGTGGCTTCGCGAGGTGATATCTTCATTGCCAGAGAAGCCTTCATCTAAGCTTCAGCAGTTGCTGTCATCATGTGATAGGGATTTAACAAATGATGTGACCAAAAGGGTAAGCATTGTTTTGGAAACAATATTCCCGACAAAGTCTTCTGCAGATCGGGGTGGTTCAATAGGCCTCCATTGTGCAAACGCATTTGATATCCCATGGGCAGAAGCAAGAAAAATGGAGGCCTCCAAATTGTATTATAGGGTATTGGAGGCAATCTGTAGAGCTGAGTCACAGAATAGTAGTGTAAATAATCTAACTCCACTGCTGTCAAGTGAGCGTTTTCACCGATGTTTGATTGCATGTTCAGCTGAGCTAGTATTGGCAACGCATAAGACAGTCATCATGATGTTTCCTGCTGTTCTGGAGAGTACTGGTTTAACTGCATTTGATTTGAGCAAAATAATTGAGAACTTTGTGAGACATGAAGAGACCCTTCCAAGAGAATTGAAAAGGCACTTAAATTCTTTAGAAGAGCAGCTTTTGGAAAGCATGGCATGGGAGAAAGGTTCATCATTGTATAACTCACTGATAGTTGCCAGGCCGTCTCTTGCTTCAGAAATAAATCGTCTTGGTCTTTTGGCTGAACCAATGCCATCTCTTGATGAGTTAGTGGCAAGGCAGAATATTCATGTTGAGGGCTTGCCAGCTACACCATCTAAAAAACGTGCTGCTGCTCCAGGTACTTTGCTACTCAACCTTGGTTTAAAGTTTGTTTGATTAATTCTTCCAATTCCCAAATCCGTTTTCTCCTTGTTGAGTTTCTGCATGCAACTTGCAGTTTGCTCATCATCCAATCAGTTTGGTGATTGTAGTGTTTTGCGTTTTATTTGGTTGCACAGCGTGTCATGTTTCTTATTGTACATCAAGGTCGGTAGCTGTCCTTGTCTTACCAATTTGGTTGCATGAAGTTTTGCAGTCTGTTTCAGTAGCTATATTTTGTTGTCACTGCCATTTTATTAGTGCTTTCATGAATTATGAGTTCAGGATACACCAGTTTTAGGAATGTGTCCTGAAAGACTAGATTAACTGTACTGTGAAGGGTAAAAATGGTAAAGAGTAATGTGCGCTGAAAGCTATGGTAAAAAAAAAAAAAGAATGGCTCAGTTCTATCAAACTATACCACAGTTAATATGAAGGGAAATAGATCCAGGATTGTAACTTAAATTCATGATACCTTCAGCAGTAATAGATGACTGACCATGCTCATGAACCATACTCTACACTAAGAATAAATTGTACAGCTGCAATGAACAAGTTTGTTCTAAAATTTCATTAGTGCAGAGTTTGGCGTAGAGTATGGTGTGTTTCCGAGTGGGCACCATTTAAGAATTTCAAAGTTTAATTACATTAATTCTTAGATTGCAATATTTTAAAACAAGCAATTCTCTTATTTCAATTGTTATTTGTAATCGGTCCCTCATTTCTAGGATTCTATCTTTAATACAATGACACACAGCTTTCCTGCGTGTTCGGGGAAAAAAAAAGAAAAGGAAGAAAAAAATTGTTGTTTGTAAGTACTTTTGATTTTGGGCTTTTGTCTCTTCACTATTTATTCATCACTTGTTTCTTGCAGGTGACAACACCGATCCTCGATCACCAAAGAGATTGTGCAATGAATCCAGGAACATAGTAGAGCGCAATTTGCAGACACCACCACCCAAGCAAAGCCACATCGTGTCGACTAACTTGAAAGCAAAATGCCATCCACTCCAGTCGACGTTTGCAAGGTTTGGTCACTCATTTTTGTTGTACAGTGTTCATACATTCTACTTTTCTCTTAACCAAACAAAAATATTGATTTGCCACTTGCCTACTGTGCAGCCCAACTGTCAGTAACCCTGTTGGTGGGAATGAAAAATGTGCTGACGTAACGGTTCAACTATTCTTTTCCAAAGTATGGATCTTCTTGTAACTAGAACTTCATTTCTATGATTTATCTTCTTTTTAAAGTTCTAACTTTGGGTTTCAATTTGTTCAGATTCTGAAGCTGGCTGCTATTAGAATAAGAAACTTGTGTGAGAGGGTCCAATATGTGGAAGAGACAGAGCATGTCTATAATGTGTTCAAGCAAATTCTTGATCAACAGACAACATTATTTTTTAATAGACACATTGATCAACTTATCCTTTGCTGCCTTTATGGTGTTGCAAAGGTATATTTTATGCTATTTAATGAACTGCCTGTTGTTACTTTCATCTTATTTGGGCTGAGCATGCCTTCTCTTTCAGGTTTGTCGATTAGAACTGACATTTAGGGAGATACTTGGCAATTACAAGAGAGAGCCACAATGCAAGCCAGAAGTTTTTTTGAGTATCTATGTTGGGACTAGGAATCGCAATGGGGTATGTACCTTGGCTTCGATATCTCACCTTTTATTCTGAATTCTCTCTCATGATTTTGGTTCCCCTTATTGCTCCTTTTTATGACATATTTCCTATCAACAGGTACTAGGATCACGCCATGTTGATATCATTACCTTCTGATTGCATGTTCAGCTGAGCTAGTATTGGCAACACATAAGACAGTCATCATGATGTTTCCTGCTGTTCTGGAGAGTACTGGTCTAACTGCATTTGATTTGAGCAAAATAATTGAGAACTTTGTTAGACATGAAGAGACCCTTCCAAGAGAATTGAAAAGGCACTTAAATTCTTTAGAAGAGCAGCTTTTGGAAAGCATGGCATGGGAGAAAGGTTCATCATTGTATAACTCACTGATAGTTGCCAGGCCGTCTCTTGCTTCAGAAATAAATCGTCTTGGTCTTTTGGCTGAACCAATGCCATCTCTTGATGAGTTAGTGGCAAGGCAGAATATTCATGTTGAGGGCTTGCCAGCTACACCATCTAAAAAACGTGCTGCTGCTCCAGGTACTTTGCTACTCAACCTTGGTTTAAAGTTTGTTTGATTAATTCTTCCAATTCCCAAATCCGTTTTCTCCTTGTTGAGTTTCTGCATGCAACTTGCAGTTTGCTCATCATCCAATCAGTTTGGTGATTGTAGTGTTTTGCGTTTTATTTGGTTGCACAGCGTGTCATGTTTCTTATTGTACATCAAGGTCGGTAGCTGTCCTTGTCTTACCAATTTGGTTGCATGAAGTTTTGCAGTCTGTTTCAGTAGCTATATTTTGTCGTCACTGCCATTTTATTAGCGCTTTCATGAATTATGAGTTCAGGATACACCAGTTTTAGGAATGTGTCCTGAAAGACTAGATTAACTGTACTGTGAAGGGTAAAAATGGTAAAGAGTAATGTGCGCTGAAAGCTATGGTAAAAAAAAAAAAAGAATGGCTCAGTTCTATCAAACTATACCACAGTTAATATGAAGGGAAATAGATCCAGGATTGTAACTTAAATTCATGATACCTTCAGCAGTAATAAATGACTGACCATGCTCATGAACCATACTCTACACTAGGAATAAATTGTACAGCTGCAATGAACAAGTGTGGTCTAAAATTTCATTGGTGCAGAGTTTGGCGTAGAATATGGTGTATTGGTGTGTTTCCGAGTGGGCACCATTTAAGAATTTCAAAGTTTAATTACATTAATTCTTAGATTGCAATATTTTAAAACAAGCAATTCTCTTATTTCAATTGTTATTTGTAATCGGTCCCTCATTTCTATCTTTAATACAATGACACACAGCTTTCCTGCGTGGAAAAAGAAGAAAAAAATTGTTGTTTGTAAGTACTTTTGATTTTGATTTTGGGCTTTTGGCTCTTCACTATTTATTCATCACTTGTTTCTTGCAGGTGACAACACCGATCCTCGATCACCAAAGAGATTGTGCAATGAATCCAGGAACATAGTAGAGCGCAATTTGCAGACACCACCACCCAAGCAAAGCCACATCGTGTCGACTAACTTGAAAGCAAAATGCCATCCACTCCAGTCGACGTTTGCAAGGTTTGGTCACTCATTTTTGTTGTACAGTGTTCATACATTCTACTTTTCTCTTAACCAAACAAAAATATTGATTTACCACTTGCCTACTGTGCAGCCCAACTGTCAGTAACCCTGTTGGTGGGAATGAAAAATGTGCTGACGTAACGGTTCAACTATTCTTTTCCAAAGTATGGATCTTCTTGTAACTAGAACTTCATTTCTATGATTTATCTTCTTTTTAAAGTTCTAACTTTGGGTTTCAATTTGTTCAGATTCTGAAGCTGGCTGCTATTAGAATAAGAAACTTGTGTGAGAGGGTCCAATATGTGGAAGAGACAGAGCATGTCTATAATGTGTTCAAGCAAATTCTTGATCAACAGACAACATTATTTTTTAATAGACACATTGATCAACTTATCCTTTGCTGCCTTTATGGTGTTGCAAAGGTATATTTTATGCTATTTAATGAACTGCCTGTTGTTACTTTCATCTTATTTGGGCTGAGCATGCCTTCTCTTTCAGGTTTGTCGATTAGAACTGACATTTAGGGAGATACTCGGCAATTACAAGAGAGAGCCACAATGCAAGCCAGAAGTTTTTTTGAGTATCTATGTTGGGACTAGGAATCGCAATGGGGTATGTACCTTGGCTTCGATATCTCACCTTTTATTCTGACTTCTCATGATTTTGGTTCCCCTTATTGCTCCTTTTTATGACATATTTCCTATCAACAGGTACTAGGATCACGCCATGTTGATATCATTACCTTTTACAATGAGGTGTTTGTTCCAGCCGCCAAACCTTTCCTGGTGTCATTAATTGCTTCTGGTACTCGTCCAGAAGATAAGAAAAATGCTAATAGTATGTGCTATACCTGCTTTCTCAGTTTGGACTGCTACTACTTCTATGAGTAACTGATATCATCACTTCTATTTAGGCCAAGTTTCTGGATCACCCAAGCCATCTCCTTTCCCAAATTTACCAGACATGTCCCCAAAGAAAGTTTCATCTTCTCATAATGTTTATGTGTCTCCATTGCGGCAAACGAAGGTTTTTTCTTATTCTGGATTACATGGCTTTATTTGTCTATTTGCTCTTCATTTAGTACTATCAAGTTAACTAACTCATATAATGGCAATCTGTTTCTGTAAGGTAGTAAGGTATGAACGATATTTTACTAAAATTCTGCAACAGAGTAATAACAACAAGAAAGCCTCTTACTCCCAAGCAAGTTGGGTAGGCTAGAGATGATACCCAGTAAGACTCGCAACTCAATATGTATCATGCAGATGAATACCACAATTTTTCTACGTCACTCCTTACCATTAAATGACAGACAATTCTCGAGATGCAGATAATCTAAATTCCTAGGGATCGAGTACCTTTTGCTACTACAGTTTTTGCCTCCACATTTCATTTTATTTTAAGTAACTTTAAGACTAGTCAATGGCTCAATGCTATGAGGGTGGGTGCTATTGCCACAATATAGTGATCTATAGGTGTCTGAATGTCATTTTTTGTTTAACTATGGGCTAGAGTAATGCTATCAGATTTTTAGCACTTCACTCTTTGCTTCCAATAAAGCATTCTTCTCTACGCCACTTGTCAGATGGACCTTCTGCTTTCACCAAGTTCCAGGAGTTTTTATGCATGCATTGGTGAAGGCACCCATGCTTATCAGAGCCCTTCGAAAGATTTGGCTGCTATAAATAGCCGCCTAAACTAGTAAGATAGGTTAAAGTGACACTTTCATTGTACAACATGATTTTATGTTTACAACACTAATTGGCATCACTTCATTTTGTTTCAAATCTGCAGTAATGGTCGGAGAATAAACACTCGAATAAACTTCGACATGGTGAGCGACTCAGTGGTAGCTGGTAGTCTGGGCCAGCCAAATGGTGGTTCTACCTCCTTGGATCCTTCAGCTGCATTTAGTAGCCCCCTGTCAAAGAAGAGAAAACCAGATACTTGATCAAATAAATGTCAACTTCTCCCTGTACATAGCTCACAAGTCCACAGCAGGATTTCTTCTGAATAAGTGGGTTAAGTGGAGCTTTAACTGTACATGTATGTGTAGTGAGGAGTAGCAGTTTACTGGGATCAAACCATTTGGGTTTAGCTTTGAGGCTGTATCATCATTTGCCTGCTGATTGAATGCATTAGATTGTAACATCTGCGGTGTAGAATGCTAATGAACCTTATAGTTTTCAGTGAATTAACTTGCATTTCATGTACCAAATCCTGGCTCTTTCAAGGTTTTTGTCAGTGGTATATTTGGTTCAGATAGTACTGCACTTGATTCATACCTTTTTAAATGTTCCTCTTCAGATAGTTTAAATTATTTTCCTGACTAGGAATAATCATCACCATGGGTATAAGTTTGCTCTTCAGATAGTTTACTATTTGATCCTTTTAGTTTCTTACTTTGCAAGTACTTTCTCTGTATCTGCTATTTTTGTACTGTGCACATCCAGCTTCCCCGGACTAATCAATCGTTCCATATTTGGTGCACTGCAAGTCATTTTACATATGTGGCCTCTCCTTCAGGTATGTCTGAGGGTGACTGGGTGTGTGTGAGAGATTTTTGGTTGAAATTGCGTTTGTGATGAATAACGTAACAGTACTGTTGACTCCATGGCTCCACTTAAACCAACCTTTTACTTCTTTGTATTAATTGTTATCTTAACGTGCACAGCCAGAATGATTAGTTTTCCGCATCACTGAATCCTTTTATGAGGACACAAGGAGCAAGTTACACTTGACAAATTGCCACTTATTCAGAAGGATGAAACATTTCATAAACGAAATGTGAAATCTATTAGATTCTTTCATTATTTTCTTAGCAACATTGAGCAGTTATTAATGAATCATCCAACAACATAGATGTTCATTTGGTTATTCCAAAGAACTCTGACATTGCATCTGTTTATGCATGTGAGATAAGAAAAGCCTGAACATTATCACCATTAAAACATTGGCTGCTGGAAGTTAAGATGATAAGTCAAGCTACTCGCCACCTCCATTGGGGTGAGATCAGCAGCACCAACACACAGCGGTCTCCTTCAGCTACATTTGTCATCGCCATGTACATTTGAGCCCAGCAACTCCTACAATGGCACGAGTTGCTCTTAAACAGCTGCTCCTAAAGTTTGTTCAGCACATCTTGCGTCTGATTGTTTGTATTGACAAAGACTACAAGCCCTCCCCTTCTGGTACCTTTGTATACACATAACTTCATGAGTTGCTGATATTGACTCGAGCCTGCGTAATGGCTGATGGCTGCAGCTGTAGAATGAGATCCTCCTATTTTCTTCCATGGCTTTGCTGCTGAGGGCATGACCCAAAACAGCTCCATGACCTGGGGTGCAAACATGAAGGCCGTGCAATCACTTTACAGGCCACAGCTGTTCTTGCTCTTTCTTGCAACTTGAAGATCCATTCTCTCTGCAGTGTTGCCAAGATAAAAAAAAGCCATTTTTGCTTGTTGTCTCCACCCTGACATACTGACAGATTAGTGTTTGGTTGCAGTCATGCGCTGCTTAAAGTCTCAGAGCAGAAGTCATTGCTACCAGCATGGTGAGTTTCAGGCAATACTCAAAAGGAAGCTGCTTGTTATCTGGAATGAAGGGGAAAGGTGAAATGTTGATAATCGAATTCAGTTCTCTGTATATAAGCAGCCGAATTTGGATTTAGCTTTGAGATGTATCATTTCATTCCTCAGCTGATTGAATGCGATGTAGCTTCTGAGATGTGTAGAATGCCAACGGACCTTAATTTTCGCTGAACAATTTGCTAGGGTTTGATGTATGAAATCCTTGTCCTAACTTTTGGAATGTACTTTCAATGGGTAGATTTTCCTTCAAGTAGTATATCATTTGAAAAGATTTTATACAGCAACTATACAGACACACATTCCTTACTTTTTCATTGTGTTTGGTATATGGTCTATAGATAAGCATTGGAAAGGTTTTCACTTTGTGTGCACCTTTTATATGCTCCTTTCTTACTGTGTTTCTCCATTTTCGCCATTGGCCTTGTGGTTCCATTTCAGTGCACTGCAAAATGATTTGACATGCAACTTCACCTGGTATTACTTAGGTCTCTGCATGCCTTTTTGAGAAAATTTTATATGCATTTAGTATGTCAGGTTGCTGAAGGAAACTAATAGTTTTGTGATGAATAAATCTAATGGTGCCATGTGACTCCATTGCTGCCTGATGTCATTTTGTTCACTACCATCGCAAAAATCGTGGAAGTTGGAAAATGACATTCATTGTGTCACTAATTTTTTTTTCCAGTATGCACATCTTTGGATTGGAGCAGAGCTAACTAATTCTCTGTATCCCCTGCTATTTTGAGTTTTTGACTTGCACACCGAGAGTGATCAGTTTTCTGCATCAGCCAGTTGATTCTCAGGACACCAGATAATTCTTAAAGACTTCATTCAAGATGTTACATTTGTCAAAATTGCATGTCATTCATAAGGAGGGAACATTCAACAAATAGAACTTGAAATTTGTTAGCTTCTTCCAATTAGTTCTCAGCAACATGAATTGGTTATTATTAAACATGAGGTGTCATTTTGGTGATTCCACAAGGTTCTGACATTACGACTCTTTCTGCAGGTAAGATTTGAAGCCTGAACCAATACATCTTGAATCATCTGGCTCCTGGAACTTTCAGATGGCGTGGAAAGCTGCTGGTCACTGCCCCTGGGAGCGAGATCATCAGCAGCATCAGCACAGTGCTACAGTGCCTTCAGCGACAGCCGGCACAACCATGTACAGGCTTGATGAGTCCACTAGCTCCGGTGATGTCAGAGGCCTGAAGTTGCTCTCGAACAGCAGCTGCTCCTTCAGTTTGTCCAGCGCTTCCCGCATCCAGTCGTACCGACAGAGACCATATGCCTCCTCGACTGGTACCTGAACATGTAGACAAATCCATGGAAGAACTCTATGAGCTGCTGCTGATATGGAATAGGGCGTGCAGATTATTAGTTCCAGCTGTAGTGTGGACATGCTCACCCATCTCCTGCCATGGGTGACCTGCTCAGGCCAGATCTCCAGCAGCTCCGTGACCTGGAGCCCAAACATGAAGCCCTTGCAAGACCCTTGCAGGCCGCAGATGTTCTGCTTGCTCTTGCTCTTGAAGATCCATTCTCCCAGCGGTGTTGCCTGAACCAAAGTCATTTTAGCTATTGACATATTGAAGGTTCCATTCTCAACGGTGAACTTTTGGACTGAAACATTTTTTGTTTAGCCTCAATTTCAGGCACAAAAATGCATAAAAGCAAAGATTGCTATCGCCGTGGTTTGAATTTGCATATTCCCTGTTTTTTTTTTCTGAAGCAAACATGTGAATTACTGTTACCAATGACGTTGAATATATCCATGTCGGCACATGGAAATCATGCGCATGGGTCAAGCATGATGGTTGGCTGTGCATCATGTGGGTTGTTGGCCACCTACCATTGGTGTATTTGTTCCTACTGGATTACATCTAGCAAAGGAAACCAGCAAGATTGGCCACGCCCCATGCTCGTCACGCAGGCCTTTTGCAATGGTTTTAAATCTTCAGGGTGCATACATTTTTCCCATGAACTATGCACTACGCTCTTTTTCATCCAAGAAAATTCCCTTGTAAAAGAAAAGTATATTGCAATCAATGGCCTACGTGAGTTGAGAGGATGAGCACTTGACTTTTCTAAGCTACTGGCCACTTAGCACAGTGACCATTCTGTCCTTCACATACCAAAGTGATAGGCATGAAAAAGCAACCCATCAACATCCTACCATATCTAATGCACATTCGGAAGGCAGCAACAAAAACCCAAACATGTCACGGCACTAAGCTCACAGGCTCCCTACCAGGCCTGACGCATGCGTACATATTATATACTCTAATAATCCACCAGCTAAATAATATAATAATAATGACCGATAAATTAAAGACGCGTGCCACGTCAGGAGTAGGTCAAGGCACCTACGCTGATAATGCCCTTGACGCCTGCTTCCTCGAAGGCCTCCCGGCACGCAGCTTCGTCGATGCTCTCGTCGTCCTCCCATCCACCCTGCATCGTCATGAAAGGTGTCAGAATTGAAGCTTTTTTGATCTGTATGTCCATGGCGATTCCTTTTCTGGGCACTACTTGACGATTGATTGATCTCTGACGATCTTATTTTTAGCTTATCATTGAGCAATTATGCTGCTGTATATGCTGATTCTTTGCGGGATTGATTGAAAGGATCGGAGGGTATCAGCATGATCTGTGATTCTGCGGCCTCACCTTTGGGAAGATGAGATCGCCTCGCTTCGGCGTCGAGATCATGAGCACCTGCAGCCTGCCTAGCACATCCTGGCAGCTGCTTTTCCCTTCCTCCTCCTCTTTGAGCATGTAAGGGATGCATCTGCGAAAGGGAGACAAATAATAGAGATCAACCATTAGTACAAGATGAAGGAGAATCATTTTGCTATAATGTTGCTGTTCATCCACGTCAACTTGTTTCAGCATATGAATCATTACTTCTTCAGCGCAGTGGAAGCCTACATGCTCTCTCCTACGCTTCTAAACTCTTCAGTTGTGATTTCATGTGATCTTTTGAACATTGGAGAAAGTTACAGCTAACCCTTTTGTCCTTTCTAACAAATAATGTGTTCAGTTCATGCTTAGCTTCGAACGCCTCATCAATCAATGCAAACTCTTAATGAACAACTGAATAAGGTGTGATAGCTTGGTAGCAAGCAGCTAGAAGTTACCCTGAGACAAGGCGATAGCATCCTTCATAGCGCTGCCGGAGGCGTCCTTGCCTCGCAGCGCAAACCATGGTGGTCGTCGACGGCGGTGACAACGCTGGAGGTGCCATCTTCTCTCTTCTCGTCCACAGGAACAATTTCCTTGTTAGCTGAGCAAGAGCCTATGCACACAACTACAAATCTAGGTCACAACCTATGCTCCCAAACACAAGCTTTATAGATTAACAAACATATAGTCAGACAGAAGTATAGAAGTAGGGACTAGCAATTAAGCTCACCTCAAGCAGACAAATCCAATAGCGATTCAAACTCTCCTTCATTACACCTAGCAATCGGTTTCCTTCTTGATGCCACAAGCTTCTCCCAGCTGCATGCCACTGGCCCCAAGAATCTCTCCCTTTGCATTACTCCACTGGCCCTGACGCAATTGGAGGCTCTAGATTTGGAGATATGGCTGCAAGATAAGGTTCCCAAATGGAGGAAATTGGTGCCCAAATGGAGGAATGAAATTGGAACCCGATTCTCCTGGAATCCAATCCTTCTCTATCCGGCTACTGTCTACGCCTTAATTTATATAGCTAGATACCAGCTAGAGCTCTGGAATTGAGCCGAAGAGATTATATATATACAAAGTACCCAGAGATGGCCTTCTTGCTCCTTGTGATTCTTTGACCTATTTATAGGGAGAGGATGATGAGGTTTTCTTGGGACTAATTCGCGTTGGACCCCTTGGTTTGTCTGTAATATTGGGTTCACCCCTGCTTTTTTGTTTCCTCAGTAGGTCAATGGGCTGCTGGATTTTTCTTATTGTGTCAACCAAACCATCCTTGCTAGGAAACCGCCAATATGGACGAAGGGGTTTCCCTGGTCATATGTGTTGCCCCTTGAGTTTACTGTTCTTGTAGCTAGACGTTTGTTTTTTTTTATAATTATAAATTACCAATCGAAGAATTTTTTTACAAACTTACAACTGAACTACTACATGTTTATACTATTTTGTACATAATGTTAGCTCAAGTACTACTATCAAGCAGAATTTTGTGTCAAAATCACGAGCATGTCACATCAGAAATTTCAGAGGAATTTTGTATGATTTTTTTTGACCGAATCTTTTGTATGATTTTAACATGAAGTTGTTCAATTTACATATTGAACTAATAATGAATTAATAATCATATAAAGAACCTTGCCACATTCCAAACGGGTATGGATTGGAGAATACTAAACCTGATGGAATCAAATTCTTTTGGTGGATTGATCAGGCCGCACTAGACATAATTTTGAGGGAAAACTTTTACAGGGTTAGATAAAAGTTGGACATCTAGATATATTAGTTACCAATTAAATTAAAATAGATCAGTCAAGCAGATATGGTCATATGCAAGTCATCAACAAGTCATTTTTTAAGAAAATAAGTCCACTATTCTCTGCTGTGCAGTACCTTTTTTACTAGTCAGTGGTCATGCCTGGTAGTGCTCAGTGAAATGGAATATTTTAGCTAGTTAAATTGTAGTTTTAACAGGGGAGGAAACTTCTTGACACCTTCCTCAACACCATTTTTAACCAAAGCTGCAAAGAAGTTGCAGGTTAAATACTCTGTTGTTGCCCTATCCCTTCATTGTTCTATCATTCATGGATCATATAGTTGGAAGGGTATATTACTATTCCTCCCACTAAAGTTTGAAAGATGAAGGTTGCTTCCTAGACTCGGAGCCTCATCAACCGTAGTGGTTATTGAGAATAAACATCATAAGGAAGTCACATTGTACTAATCCCTAGCAGCCTAGTGCTTCTGAATCATATCCATTGCCGAGTGGCGGACAAGCATACAGCCAGAAATCCCCAAAGCACAGCGCCTCACATTCAATGGGGGTGATTTATATCATATAGAACATTTGGAAAGAACGAAACCGATAACCTCGAATCAAGCGCAGCCTTAAATTGCAGACATTAAAATTTATGTCATTTCACATGCCACATTATCACTCAAGGTTAACACACATTACCTCCTTTGGAACAGGGTAAGTTTTACCAGTGAAAAATGCAAAAACCTTCTGCACCCAACAACGACCAATACTAGGTGAGGACGTGAGGCCATATACTTTCAGCGCTACCCTAGCTAGCTCATGGAGAAGGAGACGCGGAGACGGAAGCCATGTACTAGATCATATCTAGGACGGCAGCAACTTGGCCACTGCTCGGCAAAACGGCAGTTCTTTTGACGGCTTCCCGGCCCGGTTCGTCCACTAATCATCTGCGCCCTCTCTTGTCCTCTGGGGACGTATGCTTTGACTGCCTAGAAATCTGTCCTGGATCAGACAGAGGATAGGCTTGTTGAGAAATTTCGCGCGGTAGACCGGTTCAACTCGCGATGTGCACGGCTCTAGATATTCAGGATTATTACCTTAGGTCGTCACTTACAGTTGGCCAGGGTAGCAAATGTTTGTCACTCACCATGTAAGAGTGGCTAATAAAATGCAACAACTACACATCATACTCTCTGCACTTTGTTTCATATACTTTTATTTTTTTGTTGTGAGTTATACAAATATTTTGTATATCCTATTGGACATGTTCACAGTCCGAATTTGAAATATTCATACGCCAGGAGATGATTTTTTGGAATAACTTAAGAACTATAATATTGTGGAAATGATTAAAAAAACTATAGCGGCATGGAAGGATAGGAATAGATGAATATTTGAAGGCAAACTAGTGATCCCAAATTAATACTATACCTTTAATTTGTTCTGAGTTACAAATTTTTGACTTTTTCTCACGACATTTGACTATTAGTTTTATTAAAAAATTATACATGTATTATTTATTTTATTTATGATTTACTTTACCATTAAAAGTATTTTAATTATGACGTATTTTTTCCAATATTTGGACTAAATTTTCTAATAAGGTAAATGGTCAAATGTTGAGAGAAAAAAATCAACCGTGAATACTAATTTAAAATGAATTGAGTATGCATTATATCAGATAACGAGAATTGTTTATGTAATCAAATTATTGTAAGAATCTGATTGTTTCTCCTTATATAATATGGCAGCTCCTGATTTTTGTTTTCAAAAGAGAACTATATATAGTTGTGGTGACAAAAGAAAATGATGCATGTGTGCATCTATCAGAGTACTGTGGCACGTGTGTGCGTGTGATGCGTCCAATTTACACGTCGCCACCACTACAGTGACGACAAAGCGGAGCCACCGATCGAAGTACATAGCAACTTCATGCTTCAATTTATTCCCATTCCATGACGTGACTGACGATTGAGAACCACTACAGGTCTATCGCTCAAGTTTTCTGCTCGACTTTTATCTCTGTCTGTCCTGTTCAGTGAAAGATCGAGGATGAATATTGAAGGTGACTAGACGACGATGGCTCATTGGCTCATAGATGTTCCCCCCGTTCTTTCTTTCGTACACAAAAAGACTCTTGCATTTTTTTTATATATGTTCTACATTCAACTGCAGCTGCTTTCGATCCCACCTTCCTGCATGCTTTTAGTAGCTCTTTTTGTCAAATTGCAAAAGAGGTTGAAGATAAACTACAGCCGCACCTTTTTACGGTAATGAAGTTTCCAAACGAATTTCCTAACGCTGGTAATTTAAAAGATAGTACCAAGTCAAGTCGTGAGAGTAATAACTTTTGAGTTTTAGTCCTAGACCACATCAATATATTTAATGTCATGAAACCTCCACTGAGCCAAATGAGTTTGCTAGATTTCAGCTTATAGTTAAAGAGAATAATAGATAGATCATACTGTAAGAGGCAATGAATGCGTTGGCTAGGAGGATATTATGGACAGGTTTGCAGCCATGCATAAGCTATATATACAGGAGAAAACGATGAGGACCAGTGTGGCCTGAGAGCAACAAAATACTTGATGTGTGTTGTAGTGTTCTTATGCGTCCGCCACTGTAGAAGATAAACTAGCGTGTTTGTGATAATAAACACCTAGAGACTTGTAGAGTTGGTAGCTTATATGAACTTCTAGTTGAAGTCAACACGATAATAATCGCCGAAAAACTGAAATACAGTAAGTCTCGCCTTCCCCTCCAAAAAAGTTGTCAAGTCCTAAAAGCTACTCGCTCTGTTCTAAATTACTATTCGTTGTTGACTTTTCTTCACAATATTTGATCATTCGTCTTATTCAAAAATTTTATCTAAATATACGAAAAAATAAGTCATACCTAAAGTATATGTGATGATAAAGTAAGCTAAAAATAAAAGAAACGACTCTTGCAAATTTTTTTGAATAAAACGAATGATCAAACATCACGAGAAAAAATCAACAACGAATAGTAATTTGAAATGGAGGTAATACTTCTTTATGAATTGCAGAAAGCCAAATGCATGGCCTTATATATGTTTCATTAAGAAAAACTCAAGTCCTAAGATGTCAAAAATGTGACGCCTTTAATCTGTTACACGTGTGAAAGGGCAACAAAGGAAGCTCCGCACGTGCCAGTGTCTTTTTCCGTTTGCCTCCCGCTCATCAAATGAATGAAACAGCACCCCACCAAGTTTTAAACCTCTGATATTTGTAGGCGCGGCAGCCTTATGTTGGGCGGTTTGGTGCTGCAGAAATGCAGTGGTTTTCGATAACAAGTCTCCAAATTTTTTGCAGGTTATCTTCACAACGGCGCACTTGCTCCGCAGTTGGTCTATCCTTCAACGGCCATCATTGCGGGACAGTCTTGTGGTGGCGTCGCAGCGTTTGGTCCAAGCGGCCACGGTTATTTTTGGCCGGGCATATGGGTGGCGGTCTAGTCTTAGTATTGGCAGCTAATTAGGCCCGGAGTTTGTGGAACATTATTTTTTCTTTTTTTGGCTAAGTGTCACTTGGCAGATGCCGGGATCTTTTCAGGCGGATGTATCACCTTGATGTATCTAACTGAAAAATTAATAAAGTATCTCTTTTCCAAAAAAAATCAAATGAATAAAGCCTAGAAGAAGGCGTTTTTAATGTGACAGCACGTACGGCGCTTGTTTAATCAAACGTGCAGTAGTCATATGTCTGATGGGGATTGGGGAAACGTGGAAACTTTTAAGTGCTTGAGGCTACAAATTCTAATTCCCGGAACCTTTCACGAAAAAGAACTCCGTTCCTATCCAATCATATCTGTTGCACTGCTGTTAACCATCAATATTAGCTTGCTCGACGGTTCATACATATGGCCCAAAACATTGCTAATAGTGCAAAAGCAATTATTCAACCCCAGATACTCTATTAGCATGTGGATCCAAAAGCAACCCTGCTAATACATTGTATCAAATAGATATAATATGAAAGTATGCTTCATGATGAATTGATGGTATTTATTTTGTATTAGAATTGATTTAGTTAAATAAAAATAGTTTGACTTACTTTTAAGATAGCCCCGGCTTAGAGCATCTCCAACACATTTCTATATTGGATTGCTATACCTAAAAACTACCATATAACCTAAAAATCCACTCCAACAATATTGCTATATGGATTGCTATCCATAAATTTTTTATGATATGACCTAAATTCCCCTCTCATGAATTCAAATATACCAATCCGCGAAGAGAAAATAGATCATAACCTAAATTTGGCCACATCAGCCAACTTCTTAGGCACATTTTTTTTGAAAGTTTTGGCTCAGGTAAGGATGGAAACGGATCGGATACAGATGGAATCGGATTTGGATATCACTTTTTACTATATTTTATTTCGAATACGGATACTAATACGGATTTGGATATTCTCAGACACGAATACAAAACGAATGTCTCAAATTCAAATATGTTGGATATTTAGTAAAACAAAATGTTTGAGTATAAAACAAAGTGTTTGAGTGTAATTTATATAGATAATATATTAGTTTAAAACTAAATTAAAATAATATGTTCATACAATGGTTTGAATATCTGTTTATTCTATTCGGATACGGATAATATCCGATATATTCATCTATTTTCACATTTATTTTAAATTCGGATGTATCCACCTTACTTACCACGTTAAAACGGATACGGATATCCATATTCACGTCTACGGATACAGATAATTCGGATAACTATTTTACCATTTCCATTCTCAGGCCAGGCATCTCATCTCATCTACTTGAACGCATACGGTTGGCATTTTGCATGACACGACGCACGAATGTTCAGAAAAAAAAAGGAGCCCATGCCGCCCTGTCCGGACAACCCACAGTCCAAACAAGCGGACAGTGTCATTATCCTCATTCCTCTCCCTCAGTCGCAGACGAAACGGATTCAGACTTCAGCGTCAAAGCGGAGAAGCTTCCGGCCGGGCTCCGACCCATCTCCCAGCTCCAGCTCTGACCAAGCTCCGGCGATTCCATGGCTGCAGATCCGCGGACGCACGCGCCACCGGTCTGCTGACCGCGAGCTCGGCGACGGATAGCCACCGGTCTTTCGCCGGCGGGTCAGCTTCTCGGTCGGTCGGGTCAAGGCAGGAAGAGTCCTGGCTGTTCACATGCCCGGCTCTGGCTGACTGACAGACTGAGTGAGTGACCGTGTCTGAAACTGAAGGAAATTCAGAGAACCCATCGGACTGAAACTCTGAACGATGATCGGCAGCGTTTCCCGAGCCGCCAAAATGTGGTCGCGAGGATTTGAACAGCATTCGGGCAACTTCTAAGAAAATCAGTTGAGAAAATTAAGCGACAATTATTGCAGTGATCCATCAGAGTTCGGTCACTTTGGTCTAGACGTCTAGGGTTGTACATACAAGCAAGCTTGACTTCTCCTCAAAAAAAAACAAGCAAGCTTGACCCAAGGACTCCAGGCAACAGATGAAAGATGAGCATCAGATTGCCATCTTTGTTTTCGTTGCTTAGAAGTAATGAAATTCGAGTTTCCCCGTAGTAGAAAAAAAGATTGTCATCTTTGTGTTCCATAAATAATGTAAACATAATTGCCAGAAGAACAGATTTACGGCCTGCGGAAAATCATTTCCTTGCCCAAAAGCCCAACTCAACACAACCGTGCAAAGCCAATGTCCTGACGCGCTAACACCAACCCAGTTGCCAGTCGAGAACGATTTACATGGACACAAGCAAAGGGCAACTGCTAGCCAAGGAAGGATACATCTCCTTTAATTCATCCCATTCTTGGAAGGCACCCTTCAGATTCATACTCACGGCATATATATACAATACTACAATAGACACGTATTAAGTTAAAACCTACATTAAGTTATTAGCTAAGCAGTTACGGGCCCACTTATTAGGGGTCCTTTTAGCCGCTTGTCCATCCTAATATATAGTCTCTATATATATTATGTAGTTCACTACCACTGGTCCTGAGCCCTGATTTCTACGAGGCACATAACCCAGAGATAGAATGAGACCATCAGTTCACCACATGCTTCTGACATCCTCGCAGTTGGGGTTGGGGACAATTGCTCTTCTTGTGACCGGCAATGCCGCAATGGAAACAATCATCTCCCGACTCCCGGACTTGGCTTAGGGCAGTTCCTACACCAGTGACCCTTCTCACCGCATCGGAAGCAGATATCGTCTGAGCGCGGAGTCATGGGACTGCGGGTATTGTAAGGTGGCATGGGTGATTTTGCAGGTGTTCTCACCGTGGCAGTCGGCTGGCGCAGCATACTTGGTGATCCTTGACAACCCCCAGAATAGGGTGTTGCCTGAGGTGTGGGCACAACATCACCATTGACGATATCAAACGGCCACTGATTGTCTTCCTCTTGAGCAGGATTGGCCGATCTACATGCATTGTTGTCGTCCACTTGAAATAGGCTGTTGTTTCCATGAGCTTCCTTCCCAGTAGGCTTGTCCTTCAAATCCTTATCCCTTCTTGTGTGGTCATCTCCAGTTTGTAGTAGTTCATTAGCTACAGCATGGACCGGCACATTGTGACTGCATGCACCTTGTTCCTGCAGAAGAAACAGTAATGTGACAAATATTCATCCATAACAGCAGTACCATAGATGATGCATACAGAATGTAACTGTAGAGGACCAACAATGGATTCTGATAACAAGCAAAGAATAATCATAGGTGAGTCTTATCTATCATGACAATCATATTGGCACACGTGAACAAAAACATACAAGGATTGGCAGGATACGGATTAGATAGCTTATTTATACTTTTCATAAGAACAGTTAGATCAAACTGGTTGATTTAAAAGTGATGAAGAAAACGTAAACCGATAAAATTGCTCCACAGAGAATTAGAAACAGAATTATGGTCATAAATTTCCCATGCTCTATTACTGGTCAAGGATTTATTTTTCATGCTAGCCCTCAGTATGGCACTAAAGAAAAGGAAATACTAAATGACTAGTGATGTACTTATTTAGAAGAACAAGCCACCAGGTCTTTTAGTTTTGCATGTGCCCAAGATGAGATAAGGCAACAAGATCTTGCTCTTGCTTCTGAAGCTTGATCAATTGCATGTAGATTAAAATTTTAGATTGTGAGCCTAACTTCAAGTTAGGACTTGTTAAAGTTCGTACAACTGAGGTTTTGAATGGTTATCTTAACAAATCAACACTTTCTAAACAATTCAACAAGGCACAAATAGATGATTTGATAAAAAATACCTGGCAATACATCTAAGAGCGAGAAAGATGTTGGAAAAATTTTGTAATTTATATTATTGACTGATGCCATATTGCTATCATCTATGCCCTAACCCAATCGAAACTAGTTGAAGTTATAGCTTCCCTAAACTTACAAGGACACTTATGTTTTGTCAATAGAATATAGTTGAATGATACCAAAAAACCAGAACTCTTAGAATTCACTGTTGATAAATAGGAAATGAAGTATAATATTCTAGCATTCTTATTGGAAGAAAAACATATGCTTTTTTCTTTTAAGAAAAGAAAATGGATAAAAAGTCTGGTAAATACTGAATGAGATGGGCACCCAAGCAAGTCCTAGGGCTAAAATCCGAGTGGGTGGGGATTTAACAGGCTTTCCGCCACCTGGCTACTAGCTGACTCGGCATGCATGTCATACAACCTTAGGATTGCAGGAGCAACTTCATTGAAATATATATTGCTAGTAGGCAGCAGCAATATTACTTTAAACTCCCAGAAAAAAAACTTTAAACTCCAAGAAAAAAAGAGAACCATTTGACGCCTTTTCCTATGATCTATTTGGTTACTTTTCTTGGGACTAGCACGAACAAAAGAAGAAGCTGCATCATAGTACACAATCTCAGGAGCTAAAATGTCTAGTAAATAATGTTATAAACGCGCAGCCGGATTCGGCCTATGCCCGGGTACCTACGGGCCAGCGCGACATTCAGCCCAGGTCCAACGGAGCTACAACCAACAATGCTCAGGCCAAACTCAACCCAAAAGACTAGCCTGATAGGTGAGGACTGCCCTCGCCTTATATGTTGTGCTCCCCCATCATCAATTTCCGATGTGGGACTAAACCTAACAATCTCCCCCGTCACACATCAGACCCAACTCTTCCATTAGAAGAGGCTATCAACAGGTCCAAAGTTTAAATTCTCCAGTAAAGGCACCTGGAGACTTTCACGGGCTCCCCCGTCATAAATGTGACCATTGAGATTTTTCTTAGGTTTCACGACTATAAACGCGCAGCCGGATTTGGCCTAGGCCCGGGTACCTACGGGCCAGCGCGACATGAAGCCCAGGTCCAACAGAGCTGCAACCAATCAAGGCTCAGGCCTAACTCAACCCAAAAGACTAGCCTGATAGGTGAGGACTACCCTCGCCTTATATGTTGTGCTCCCCCATCATCAATTTTCGATATGGGACTAAACCTAACAAATAAAGGGAAAAAAATCTTACTATTATTAAGTAATAATATCAAAGACATACTAAACATCACAAGAGAAACAAAAAAAAAACAGAATCACTATTTAGGATTTACCATAGGAAACATTACCTTGGGTATTGGACATACATAGCGGTCTTTGCCATTCACTTTCACTTTTTTGCACTTCCCTGCTGTACACTGGCAGATTGGCCATTCATTGGATCGAGCCCCGCTGGGGCTAACTTTGACCACAGTTGTAGCACGTGCACCTTGTGGACTAGCATGAACTGGAGTTGTAGTGCCAGCACCTTGGAAAGTGGAATAAACTGGTGTTTTAGGAACAGTAGCCTGGGAGCTGACATTAGTTGGAGTTCTATCACCAGCACCCCGGATATTAACATTATTGATTGGTGTTCTAGGTTCAGCTGCAAGATTGCTTGGACTGTCAAACACCCAAGGATTGCTTTTTGGATGGCTCCTGACAGTAGGCTGTGATTCAGGACTAAGACCAACTTCTTCACACAAAGCAAAATGCTTGCATTTCTGAAAAGTCATGTTCAAGAAGTAAACCATTTGTCAACTATATACATGAAAACCAGTGCAGTTACGTGAAAGAACAAACTATTTGAGAGTCAAAAATACTTTGCAAGTTGGTTGAAAGACACTGCATATAACTGAACAATACCAAATTCAATTTTTTCGAAGATTAAAGCAGAAGGAAATAACCAACACTCTCACGGTGCAATTGGTCAGCTGAGAATGCCAAAGAAGTGGTTCACTAAGCCAGCTCAGGTTCGAGTTGTGGCACAATCTTCTTTAAGATAAAAATCAGGGGGACGTCTCTCCCCCTGGTTGAGTCTTATTTTTAAGCAGAAGGAAATACAGTGAGATTCAAATAGGAGCAGCTCTAAATAATTGAAGGAATTTGTAAAAATTTACATGCATAAAGACTAAGTCAGAAGCTTCAGAAAATGGTATGATGAAAAGAAAAGGTGAATATGTTTAGAAACATCAACACAAAGCCAATTTATCTTGGACACCATGGGGCTCTGATTGTATTTTTTTTCAAAGACACTTGAGGGCTTATTACCAAAAATGTACGGATATAGTTGTGTGATCCAACCTGAAGTTATAAATATGCTTTTGAGAAACTGGTTTGGAAATCACAGAAGCAGTAACATTGCAATTAATGTTTCGAGATATAGATTTGTAACAAAGAACATAACAGAAGGCTGGGCGGTAAACAGAGAACTTGCAGACAAATCCTGGAGTCTAAAATGGAAGATGTTTTGGCTGTACTTCTACATTCACATAAACAATAACCATATAAAATTGTTGCGACGAGATATTACTGCTTTATCACCTACTACATTATGTTCCCTACATGCCTAAAGTATCCCAAGCATGGAGCATACGGTTGGTGTCAGATAGATTACCAAAAAAGTTAATGACCGAAAGATTCAGTAAACAATGCTACATTTTTATTGAATATGCTCATCTTCTTAATATAATGAAACGCAGCTCTCCTGCATCTTTCGAGAATTTTTTTTATTGAATATGGGACACTAAATTTTCATGGTAAGTGATTGTTCACTGGTCAAGAATAAAAAAAGGGCGGTACTTGGGGGCATATCAATTCAAATAAAGAGAAAACTTGCACATGGATCATTGTATTGATTCTTAAACATGTTGAAAACCTGGAATACCTCCAAAATACATACATGATACATGACGAGCTTTTTTGAATTCAGAATCCGCCGCTCACTCAGGAAAAGGACATCACCAAGCCAAGCAAAACCTATGCAAGAGCTCTTCTGCACAAGAAACGCTCCCTGCAATCCAGCCTTCTGCATCCCCGCCTCCACCACCCCCACCCCCCATCCCCAAGCCCTCAAACCCCAAATTCTAGCATCCTCAAATCCGCCATCTCTATCCGAACACATTTCACCACCAAGGTTCAAGAATTCACCCAAATTTACCCTCACCTAAACTACTAAATCCCACGGACTGCATTTCCCCACCCAAAGCAGTCCCAAACACCCTTTTCCCCACAAAAGGAGCAAAAATCACGGGGGGCAAAAAAAGGATTTTTTTTTGGGATGGAATTGGGAGGCTCACCGGCTGCGACGGGCAGACGTACATCCACCGGCCGCTCTGCTCGTCCCGCCGCACCGCGCACTCGCCGCGCCCGCAGACGCACGGCGGGGCCCGCCGCTTGGCCTCGCTGTAGCCCCGCTCGATGTCGTCCACGGCGCGGATGACGAAGTCGTCGATGTCCTCCAGGTCGGCGTCGGCGAAGTCCAGCTGCCGCCTCACGGGAACGGGGGCGCCGCGCGCCGGCGCCGCCGGGACAGGGGGAGGGGGAGCGGGAGCGGGAGCCGGAGGGGTCGTGGGGCGGCAGGAGCCGACGCTCTCCGGGTAACTGTCGGCGGTGGTGGTGCTGCTCATTGCCGCCTCGCCGTGGCCGTCGCCGTCGCTTTCCCCTTGCTGAGTTGCTGCTCTGCCCCCGCCGCGGAAGATCACATCTTTCTTTGTCTCTCTCTAGGGAAACTCCTCTCTCTCTCTAGCTTGTTGCCGTTGGAAAGGACAAAAACCCTACTAAAAATATGTTCCCAGGTCATGGGATTTTCAGGGTTTTTTCCCTGTCTTGTCAACAACGGCCATTTTTTCAGATTGTTGGACACAGATTTTATAGGGTCCGTGATCGTCACATGAACGTTGCAGTACTCGTCACATGAACGTTGCAGTACAGAAAATGATTCTACAATATTAATTATTTATTTTTCCTAAATGCTCGTATAGAATCTTGTCTCAGTGCTAGCAGATATATTGTTACACGTAAGACACGTAGAGTTTTTGATAATGTGGAGGAGAGAGAGCGAGGCGAGAAAATAAGGTTTCAAAAATGCTGGTAGTGATGGATGTGTGTGAGCAGGTACACTATTTGTTTGTAGTGAGACGACCTATGAGATAATCCATCACAAATAATGCTTGTAGCGATGGATGTGTGTGATAGTAGTATATTATACATTTATACTATATGTTTATACATCACCGATCACCTCACTCACTTGCGTATGCGTATCTTTCAAAAAAAAGAAAAGGTACATTAAATTTGCACTTAGGCTATCTCCAACAGAAGACTCAAAGGGAGACCTAAACCTAAAATGGGTCTTCGGTGGTACTATTTTAGTCTCCAACAGAGTACCCATACCTAAATCCAAAATGGATTTTCAGGAGAGAGAGGACATAAATCTGAGTATCCTATCTCTTCGTGACCCATTCGCAGAAAGGATTCTCTTTTGGGTCTTCTGTTGGAGAAATAAGTTTATGGGTCACGGACCTTTTTACTGTAGATGACCTAAAGTGGTAAATGGGTCTCCGATTTGGGTCTCCTTTGTTGGAGACAGTCATATAGTAAATATTGATATTGACCAAAGAGACTCGGAAGTGATTTCCAAACCCAAGAGGCCCAACAGAATGGCCACTTTGATTGGGCCACACCTTGCTAATGACCTGTGTGATCCATCTCAAAGCCCAAACTTCAACATAGAAAAATTGGCCTGGGTGACTGTCCGCTTGAAATGGGCCCAAGCTGAACCCTGAACTAAAATGTGAAAAATTTCTCAAAAAAAAAAACTAAAATGTGCAAAAGTGGTTCAACTTTGGGTTCTTTATTTATGACGAAGAAACCTGCAGATAGGAGAATATCAGACAATCAGTTTTTTACTACCACACTTATGGTTTTTACTTTATCAAATCCTAGTTTCTTTTTCAAAAGTAAGTACCTTCCGTTCTAAATTACTCTACTGTTAACTTTTTCACGCGCGCTTGACCACTAATTTTGTAAAAGAAAATTTAGTCTAAATATATGAAAAAAATAATTATAGTAAAATCCTATGGATGATATAGTAAGTTAGAAAAAAATAATTGAAACTTACATATTTTTAAATAAAATGAATGATAAAATGCAGTAGCTAACAAAATCAGCCTAAATTTGACAGATTTACGGAGAAACTATTATTTTTCTTTTCCGCCAGACCGCCACGGCGGCCGGAGCCCAAATTGCATTACTCACAGGAGAATGTCTCCACTCAAAGTCATACTTTACACACCACTCACAGGAGAATGTCTCCACTCAAAGTCATACTTTACACACCTTTCTACTAAATGTCAGTCAAAACCAAATGCAAGTTATCCGTGGTTTATCTTTTTCAAACAGGGATCACTTTTAACACTTTGTAGGAAAACTCATGCATATATACGAAGTCAAGAACAGCGTTAATCTATTATATTAGTACAATAGTAGAGTTAAAAGGAGCCACCATGTTCGCCGAGAGGACCAAGAAATTTCCACATTAATCCAAAAAAGAGAAGAATATATGCCGTCGGATTTTATGAAGATCTAACAGTCTATAATATTCCGTTAATTCAAAAAAGAGAAAAGAATATATACCGTTGGATTTTATGAAGATCTAACGGTCTATAATATTATGTTAATAAAAAAAGTAAGAATATATGTCGTTGGATTTAATAAAGATCTAACTGTCTATATTATTTCGTCCGCCGCCACCCCTCCGCGATCGCCGCACAGCCATCTGCGGTCGCTGTGCGAGACGTCCGCCGCCGCCGGCGCACAACCGTCCATGGCCGTCGTAGGAGCCTCCACCGTCACCGTGTGGCCATCCGCAGGAGCCCTCAATTGCCGTCGCGTGGCTGTCCGTGGCTACTGTTGGCGGTCGTTACGGACCGATTTCCGACCTCCAACCAAGTATAAAATGAACACAACGGAGACACACACCATAGCTATAGGGCTTACTACTGACTATTTCCACGAGTTTTGGTGATTGTCCCGTGTGCAGGTATAAAATGGAGAAACACGTGCTATAGGGGTCGGAAATGACCGATTCAGCCGAACGACGCGTTTCGGCCGGTTACCCCCCTTAGCCGTACGAGTCGGCGGGAGCCGTCCACGTCA